>CABEEJ010007929.1:0-26071 GCA_901482245.1 Timema douglasi | reverse complement strand
TCCCTTGAAACAGAAAAAATTAATTTTCGCGATGCTATTTGTCTGTACCTCAAGTTAGATCCGTAACCATTTTAGTGATAGGGCTAAAAGTTTGTATTCAGGGGTTTCATAAGTTTCCCCCGATGATTAAAAAAAATAATCTAACCCTGAAATTAAGGGTAGTTTACTGAAGGAAAGAAATATAAATAGTTGATGTTCTCAAAATCCGCTTCAAGTATTTTTATTCAAATTCGTATCTAGATACTCCTTAACATTACAAACAAAATGGCAACTCATTTCCCCATTAAAATGACAGAGTACTACATAGGAGGAAATATCCCATCTTTTTAATCATATCTCTGGCACTATTTAAGATAAGAAATAACTTAACATTGTAAAGTTGTTGTACTACTAAAAGTAAAAATAAAAAGTATATAAAACTAATAGTTTCTGAGCTATAATCAAATTTATGTGAATTTTTACTGAGCCTTTATATATTGTGAAATAATTGATTGCTATGTTTTTCGGTGGACAGAGATGTTCCTCTTTTAACAATGTTTCTGCAACAATGTAAATTATTTCGTTTCATCAATCATAACAAGTGTGTGTGTAAATGTCTCTATTTTAAGAAAAAAGAAGGGGAAATGCTTTGCGGTGCTTCATACCAATAATTTTTATTTTTAATCCCAATTGAAAATAGATTCTTTTAGTGGTATATATATTTTTTTTTTTTCTAAGGAAAAAGAATACACTTACGATGTATAAATATGAACTATAATTCACATAAAGTAAAGCTAAAAAATCCCTATTGTGTCGCCTACCTTTCGATAGTGCACTTCTTCAAATAAAAAAATCTGCCCCCCTCCCACTCCCCCGCCCCCCACTCCCAGATCAAAGTTGTGAACTCACCTTTACCACGTCTTAACACCCGTTCTGGTTATACACAGGTGTCAATTACGCTAGTTAAAAAGGGACAAATAAAATGACATTTATATGAAATGCACCTGCGTGGAGAATGAGGAGATATAGTCCAAATAATACCCTTGAGTACGCCTAAACAAGGTTCGAGAAACCCTGATATTTCCGTCACAGGCAAACCAGAATGAATGATCTTGACGTTTATACTGTGTGCCCACCAAGCATGGGTTTGCGGAGTCCTTAAGCCAGGATTATACCGGAGACATAACCAAATTTACCAAACCACTCGTATGATCGAAAGTAATTATTGTAATAAACTTGAACGTGGCCCGATTTACACCTTCAACATATAGGGACAGGTATCCCGGTTGACTCTCTCGGAGCGACAATCGACCGCTTCCCCCAGGAGAAAAATAATCAACCTAGCCCACTTAAAAAAAATCAATGCACCCTGTCCTACTCGATTTGATTAAAAGTAAAGATAATCGTCAAATATTCAACTCCACTAACCGAATGGGTAGTAAGATGCGGCGCTAAAAAAAACTCAACCTAATGAGCGGTACACTTTTGCAAGTTCAAGTTGTTATTATTATTATTAGCACCGCTTCTTACTACCCGTCCGGGTTGTACGCACTTACGCTAATTTGTAATGGTAGGGTGATTGTGAAATGAAATGGAGGACCTACAGTTTAAAATGGGATCCGAACCACGGTGGAGACCTGGCATTCCCCACATTCACAAGATGTCTTGTCAGAGGTGAAGGAAGGATTTGGTAATCAGATAAATCTGTGCCAGGACCGAGCATTGAACCCCGGGCTCCCAGCACAGAAGTCCGACACCTTACCCCTAGACCACCAGGTCACCTGCAAGTTCAAGGTACCAGGCTCGAGTCACGTATCTATAGGTTCTTATTGAAAATAAATAAAATACACGACAGGTTATGCAATAAATATATTTATTTAATTATGAGGGAAGATTGAATTGAACTCCCCTCTCTTCCTTTCAGCTTGAATTAAAGGGTAAGCATGAGGATTAATACTTTTAGATAAATTGCATCACAGCGGTATCAAAAAAATATTTCAGTGCACCCAACCGTGATGTTAACCTAAGCCTTCCAATCGCCAGCAGTGAAATTAAATACATTATCAGTATAAATTATCTCAAAATTAACACATCTATAAATATAGATCTATATACATACACAAATATATAGGCTACATATATAAAACGAAATCAGGGTAATGTCCCACGAACTTAAATGTAAATTAATGAGAATATGAACCTAAAAAATGTAGCGTGATAATATAATAATTAACAATATTTTTAGCATACTCAGATATATATATATATATATATATATACACATAGAGAGAGAGAAAGAGAGAAAGAAAGAGAAAGAGAGAGAGAAAGAGGAAGACCACCACCTCGATATTCTACATTAAATACTTGGAAACACCTTCAAGATTAAAAATGGAGTAGGGTGGGTTAACAGTTAATTCAATCATATTATCCGCGTCAAATTTATTTAAAAGATTGAATACGTCTATGTTATTTAAAATGTATGTACAGATTTCCATAATTGAAAATGTTACCTTGAACACAGTTCCTGCGATTATTATTGAGATTTCAATTCAAGCACAGCTCTGATAATATGCTAATCGTTGTATTTTACAATAACATAGCTAATAGTGTGTATTTAACCTCACCCCCTCCTTTTTTAGTGTGCATGTCAGAATACTATTTTATTTATGATGATTGATAAGGAAAGCCGAGCGAGCACGTTTACGCCTGTTAAAACGAAGTGTTATGCAATTCTTTCTTCATTGCTGCCAAGCTGGAGGTTTGCTATACCCGGCGAGTCATATTTTCTTTTCATTTTCTATCACCGCGTTCTATTACCCGTACGGGTTTACGCTTAAGTGCTTGGTAATTACGCTAATAGTTTTCGAGATTAGGAAGTCTATATTTAGAGGAAGTGTACCCGCATTTAATTGGAAGAAGATTGGAATAGCATTTTATAAAAACCATCCTAAGTAGACTACACCGAACCAAGATTCGAACATCGATCTCCCCGTCGTCGGTGACCTGGCGGTCTAGGGGTAAGGTGTCAGACTTCTGTGCTGGCGGCCGGGGTTCAATCCTCGGTCCTGGCACAGATTTATCTGATTACCAAACCCTTCCTTCACCTCTGACAAGACATCTTGTGAATGTGGGGAATGCCAGGCCTCCACCGTGGTTCGGATTCCACGTTAAACTGTAGGTCCTTCATTTTATCTCACAATCACCCTACCATTACACATTAGCGTAAGTGCGTATAACCCGAACGGGTAGTAATACGCGGTGCTAATAATAATAATAATATCTCCCCGTCATCGGCGGTCTAGTCTACTGCAAGATTAGCACCTTAGACCATGAGACCTCCCAAGTGGGTTTCTTTTCATTCATCGAGCTGTAATAGCAAAACGATTCTTCCTTCATTAATCGCTTGCATTCTTCATCTCTCACTTGGACACGTTATTTTTATCTGCTCCTCCCATCATTTTCTTGGTTTCCCTTGAATAGTCTTTTTTCCCTACATACATCATCATTCTCTCTAGGATTCTCTTATTTTCTATTCTCATTACATGACCATACCAAGTAAGTCTTGCTTCCTCTATTATTTCATGAACTTCCACGCTTTTCCGGATAACTTCATTTCTTATCTTTATTAAACAACAACAACTGATGAACAAGTTTTCCAAAAGTAAGTTCCGGTGACGGCCGTCAAACCACCCTCTAGGGCCCAGCCTCTACATGCCACACGCATAGAGTTGTACGCCTACTTCCCCCCTCCCCCTTACGACCCTACCTGACGGAAAAAGAGCGGGGGTGTGCCGCGGAACGTGACGGGACTAGAGAGATAGGTCTACTCACGCCGTCACGCCGACAGCATCACACGCGTGTGCGTGCCGCGGGTGTGACGGTACCAGTGCGCCACAGCACCAAACACTCGCAAACAGTTTGACAGACGCACTATTTTCAGTGGGCGAGAGAAGACAAGCAGGATATGACCAGGAGGAGATTAAATGTCCCTTCCTATAAGTTCACCCACGACTGGTCGGGATTCTTGGCAAGGTTAAATCATTTAAAACAAAATACAAATGAATTAGTTTTTTTTTGTTTTTTCCGTAACGTATTACTTACCCGTATGGTATACGGTATGAACGTATTTTAATTATGCCCATTGGTTAAGGAAGAGGAAGCTTGCATTTAGAGAAAACGTACCCACATTTGCGTGGTAGGAAGAGTGGAAAAACAATTCAGGAAACAAACAACACATTTTAAACACATCAGGCCGAGATTCGAGCCTCGACCACCTTGTTCATCAGCAGACCAGATTGTTTAAGCCAGACATTTAGTCCACGTTCCCACGAGTGCGGATATAGGTATATGAATAAATATAAAATGCACCCACAACAGCATGGAGAAAGGGTGAAAAAAACAACATAATGGTGACCAGCATATGGAAAATCATCTTCAGTGCACCCAGCATGGATCCGAACCGTGACCACCGGTGCGGTTTTGTTAGCACTACGTCTTACTACCTGTTCAGGTTATACGCATATATCAGGATCCCTACACAAAATCATGAAATTTCTTCCAGGACATTTCAAGGACTTTTCGAGGATTTTCTACAACCCCTCAGGACAGGTGTATAAAGTAATCATGTCAAAATACACCCTATTACATTAAAAAAAAATTTAACAAAGGCTACCAACCAACTCTCCTACACCTGCATCTTTCCACACTATTTATTATTTCTTAATGTATTCCATGACGCAACGAGTTATCAAAATAATTAAAACATAACATAAGCTCACTTGCAAACTAATCATAGGTTAAATATAGGTTTGGCCTTTCATAGTGATAAATTAACGGACGGGGGCTGGATGTTGTGTCTGTTGTGGATATAAGTTAGTTCATAAATCGTTTGCAGATATAATCAGCCGGTTTAGAAAGTGCACGTTAAATACCCCAACTCTCACTGCACTCCTGCTTGCTCCATATTTACTGACCTGTTTAAAAAAAGGGGGAGGACTAAGAAATTTCCAAGACAGCCTAAGAAATTCCAGGAAAAGACTGAAACAATGAGGAATTCCAGAACATTTCCATGCCTGGAAAAACTATTTCAAAATTCCAGGTTATCCATGACGCGTAGGAACCCTGTAATATACTAATTACGCTAATGAATTATGGATGAGGAAGGTTAAATTTATAGGAAGTGTATCCGCATTTGTAATTTACTATTCAAAACGTAATCTCATGCGACTATTATAAAAGTGGTGTCACTTTTTAAAGCTGTAAAAAAAAGATAAAAATAGATACAATCCCTTGGCAACACGAAAATTAACGCCCTGACTATTGGGAAAGAAAACACGTATTTAAAAAAATACGTCACTATCAGTTTATAAATTAATTTTTTATTTACCCCCCCCCCCTCCCCTATCCCTACCACCATTGTGTGCCCGTTTAAAAGGGTCAGCTCGTAAAATGTCCAGTCACACTTCAAATAAACTGAACATAAAAAAATTGTCCGACGCGATATAGCGTTAGTGTTTATATTTATCTCACCAAAAAGATCGGAGAAAACAAAAGAGTATAGAATAAAAACAACGAAACGAGATAACTACAGGCAGCCCGGTAATTCAAGGGGAGCGCCGTAGTAACAATATTAACACAGGCCGTACGGTGTGAACAGTAATTTCTGCATTGTTCGAGGGTGGTTCGCATGACGTCACGCAAGCTACAAGCAAAATACAATATATATATATTTTTTAAAGTGTGAATATCGGTTTACAAACTTCCTTGAATCACTTTTCTCATGTTGATAAAAAATCTCACACGCACCACCGGAAGAAGAAATATATTTTAATAGACTCATTTCACCCAACCGAGAATCGAAGTCTGACTTCCCATCAACATCAATTCATACTAGATTAGTGTGACATTTAGTCCACGCGCCCAACGATGCAAGTGTCAGGATAAAAGGTTTTTATTGCTTGTAACTGTACGTTTTAACACAAGGTTAGCGTACAATCCGAACAGGTAGTAAGACATGCTGCTTAAAAAACAAAATAAATTAACAATTAACCCTCAAATTAAGGGGGTTGGAGGATAATGTGAGTTAATGTCTGTATTTTTGCTACTATGACAAAAATACATTTTTGGCCAAAATAAATAAACTATTACTTTAGTAAGTTAATTTAGTTAAATTTAATAAATATTTTAATTATCATAATTTCCTTAAAATTTGTCAAGAGCATCGCGGCATTCTACCATAAACATTTTTAAACAAAGGGAAATAGTACTGCAATACAATTGACTAATATTCTAAAGCTGATGAGGTTACTATCTATCTATATTTATCTATCTACCTACCTATCTATCTATCCATCTATCTATATATAGTTATCAATATGAGCATTGGTTTACAATAGTTCTCAATTTTGGTATTTCTGCTTCCCTCTTTAGTCCTTGCTATGTCTTGCAACCAGCTTCTTCAATTAGTCATTGAAGCGTAATCGGGCACTTCACTTTACTTCTTTTCTCTTCCACATAACCTTCTAATAAAGATTGTCGCAGTCCCTCGTGTCTCAAGATGTGGCCAACCTCTTCTTTTTGTTAACATCTTTCTCGGGATTCCTGTTTCACCCATTCTTCTGTAAACTTCTTCCTTACTAGATTTACCAAACAATTTCCCTTTGAACATTTCTCCATAGCACCACATATGAAATTAATTTGATCGTCCCCTTTCTTCCAGTGCCTTTAGTCAAACCTTAGCTTTAATTAATTTGATCGTCCCCTTTCTTCCAGTGCCTTTAGTTCCAACCTTAGCTTTAATTAATTTGATCGTCCCCTTTATTTCAGTGCCTTTAGTCCAACCTTAGCTTTAATTAATTTGATCGTCCCTTTTCTTCCAGTGCCTTTAGTCCAACCTTAGCTTTAATTAATTTGAGGAGTAGAAGATTAGACTAAGCCTTTATAATGAAGTAGGTTGCCTACATGTGACGTCACGGCCGGTCAAGATACGATTTCCCATGTTAATGAATTTACGTTTTATTCAGCGAGTTTTAAAAATGTAACATTGAAACGAAAACCATAGATTCTTAAATAATTTTAAAAATTGTTTTAAAGTGTCACAAAATTATTATTTTTATCTTGAAGTAGTTTTTTTTTGTAAACGTATTTTTACTTTTTCACTATCTTACAGGATTGTGATCGTCAAAAAAATAAAGTTCCAGATTTTGATGAATCTTGACCTTTCATGACCCCCCGAATGAAATAAAAGAGAAAGGTTTTTGACTTTCCGTCCGTGTGTCTGTCTGTACCTCCAACTAGTGCCTAAACTATTTTACCGATCGGAATAAAACTTGGTATCTAGGGTTTTCATAGGGTTGCCCCAAGGGCTTTTTGAACTTCGATATCTAACCCTAAAATTAAGGGTAGTTTACTGAAGGGCAAAAAGAGAAAAAGTCGATTTTCTCCAAATCGGCTCTAACGATTTTGATTAAATTTCATTTATAAACATTTATAAATATTCCAAACAAAATGGCTTCTTTCAATATTTCGACCACATTATTTTAAGGGCTCCGGTTTGATGCGTTTAAAAAAAAAAATCTCCTAAACTATTAGACATGTGAAATTACTTATTACAAATATATAGGTATCTTTATAATACAAATATTTTATAAGAAGAATATTTTTATAAACCCAATAACTTTCAAGCTATACGTAAATATATATATATTTTTTGACTTTTCGAACACAAAAGGTAAAAGTATTGCGACCGCAAAGGAAAATCTAACCTGAAATGTTGATGGATGTCAACGTCTCAAGACCCTCCAAACCCTAAAGTTATCTTGGCAATTACGTCTGTCTGTGTGTCTGTTTAAACTTCAAATTAAGATTAGTTTAAGAAAGGGCGAAAAGAGAAAAAATATATTTTTTCAAAATCAACTAACGATTTTGTTAACATTCGTATCTAGGGGTTAAGATTATAAATAAACTGGCTATTTTCATTTTACCATGAAAATACATTTTAGGGTACTTTACAGAAGCAGAAACTTCCATATGTGTGCAACAATTTGAGATACTAAATAACTTATCATTGAAAAATTGTAGTTCTATTAAAAATAAACAACTTTATATGAAATATATTTTTATAGATCCAACAGTTTCTGAAATATTGGCAAATATATTAATACAATTTTGTGAGCTTTAGTTGCAAAGATATACTACTCAAGTCTTAACGCAATAATTCTCCAATGCCATAGAGTACTAAAATATAAGTAAGTCTCTAAAAGTTTGTGTTTTTCCTTAAACATCTTAGGAGAGATGTTTGTACAATAATGATCAATATCCATTTTAGACTCAATAGTCAATATTTACATTTTTTATTTGTCAAAATTTATAAAAGAGGAATTTAATAGCAATGATATGGCATAAAGATTTGCAACACCTAATAAAATGTCGAAAAATTTAACCGGAAGTTGACATTTTAATACGAAGTGTTGACCCTTGTGGACCCAATATTGATCTTTTTTTTTTATCGGTCCAGACATACAAATGAGGACATTAATTCTTTAAAAACATAATTATAAAATTTAAAATCGGGACTAAAAAAAAGTTTTACATAAGTTTAGTGCAATTTATGCTTGGGTTTGCTAGTGTATATTATTTCGTTTCACATATATTACGAGTTTTGAGTAGATATCTCCATTTTCAAACAATAGAGCGAGAAAGTACGTGCGTAGTTGGGTACAATTTATTTACATAAATCATCTATAACGTAGGCTATCTGGCTTGATCATGAAGGAATATTCCTTCCCGAATTCAGATTAAGAGAGTCCATTGTAACATATGTCTACTTATAATAAGAAACAACAAAAACAGTAGTTTTAAAAAGCAAATCAATGTTTTCAAGAAGTAAAGAGTGTAATAAGTGTGTAAACTCGTCAGAGGAAAAGGGAAATTGTTATAAGTAAATAAACAAAGCTACTCGCAGGGTGAACTGCTCATTTTCTTCCCTTTCTTTATATTTTGTACATTGGTGTCTAAGTGTGTTAGTGCTTAGGTGCGTCAAATTAAGATGAAACCCGCTTCGCAATCTCCAAGTAGGCAGCGTCGTAAAGCATTAAAATTAATATTCATATTGTCAACATAAAAGTGCTTAGTTATAAAAATTTAAATAATACATATCTTAAGCCGCGTTCCTTTCCATTCTATCTCAAACCCGGTGCACACGAATGGCGGAACAACTCATCTGATGTTGGCAATACCCTTACACAAACCGCGGAGTAAAGATTTAAAATGCATAATAACTTTGTTCAAAATAGAAAATGGAGGCAAGGTTAGGTTAGGTTAGGTGTTGAATGGGACTACAAGTTGTTCCGAAATTCATGTGCACAGGCTGAGACAAGTATACTTTATTCCGCAATTCGAGTGCACCCTAATTGAATTCCTGCTGACAGGTATAATTTATTCCGCAATTTGAGTGTACCCTAATTGAATTCCTAATGACAGATATACTTTATTTCAAAATTCGAGTGCACACTAATTGAATTCCTGCTTACAGGTATACTCTATTCCGAAATTCGAATGCACACTAATTGAATGCCTGCTTACAGGTATACTTTATTCCGAAATTCGAATGCACACTAATTGAATGCCTGCTGACAGGTATACTTTATTCCGCAATTCGAGTACTCCCTAATTGAATTCCTGCTTACAGGTGTACTTTATTCCGCAATTCGAGTACTCCCTAATTGAATTCCTGCTTACATGTATACTTTATTCCGCAATTCGAGTACTCCATAATTGAATTCCTGCTGACCGGTATAATTTATTCTGCAATTAGAGAGCGCCCCCTTAAACCATCAATTTTTTATAAACAGTATTAATGTTTGTGTGTCTCAACGTTTTTGGCGATGGCAAAGGCCCGCTGGCAGTCGTCGAGGCTAATGCGGCGTTGGGCTGAATCCTTCACTGTTCTACCCATTAAACTCGCTAACACACCGTTCGTTAATGCTTCCTGTGACGGTGCGGCCTATTTATAGAATAGCAATGGAAGACGTTCGTTAAAAACTCTACTAAGAAGTAAAGGAAAGACACTGGAAGTAAAAATATTTCTTCCACATTTTCGAGAGCTAGAACTATTTAACTGTCACGTCGTTGAACATAGCTTTAATTCGCAGCAGTTTACACGCGGGCTAAAACGTTAAACTCGACCATTCTGCGAGATCCGGGTTTGAAACTAACCAGGTGTAATGATTATTTTTTTAACTTAGTGGTTTACCATTCTCCTACGCAATTACGGGAATGTCTTTAAATTATAACTTCCTAATGCGTGTCTACATAAGTGTAATTAAATTAATATAGCTCAGATAGACAAATAAGGTGCAAAAAGACTTTTAATAGGAAAAAATACCCTCAGTATACCAGACCGGGATTCGAACACCGATTTCCCTGTCATCAGTAGTCTAGTTTATTGTGAGAGTGACAACTCTGAGCATGTGGCCACTGAAGCAGGTCTGAGCTGCAATTATTTTCTTAAATCAACATTTTCTATAGTTTCCAGAAATAGTTCCAATATTTTCAAACAATTTATAGTTCCAAGGGAAGGTAAGGAAATTAAAGTTGGAGGGATTAAATCTAATTTTACATTAAAAAAATGTCATGTAATTGGTGTTTGCAACAAGAGGATTTGACCTTGGTGGGGAAAACCCATATATATGTATTCGTTGAGCATTCCAATGATTAAGGGGGAAAAAGGGGTAGGGAAAATAATATAAGGTTTAGTTGGAAGCTTGCCCTAACAAACATTCAAACATTATAAACGTGTATATGACATTCATTATCATTATGTTAGCTAACAACTTAAAATAGAAGAAACAAAAATAGAAATTGCAACTATGAAGACGTGAGCATTGCATACCAACGTCGCGACGCATCCTGTACGCCCGCCTTGTGTAAAAAAAAAGGATTTATTTATAGAAATAAAGAGCAGATGTGTGTAGGGTGAAAGGGGTTGGAGGGGGCCTTAAGAAATAGAAAAGAAACTGTCTGCGAGGGGAATAAAAAAGATGAGTTCTATTGAGAGGGAAGATGAAACATCTTTTATTCCTCGTCAGGTGAACATAACAGAGAAGGAGGTAATAATCACATTGCCGAGAACTCGTGTGTTATTGGATTACTAGTCGACGGGCGTCACGAAGGAAATAAAATGTGTAATAGTTAGGCAACAAAAGACGGGAAAGTGCACAAAACCAGAAAATAAACACGACGCTGGAAAAAAAAGGTTAAGATTGATGAGATTTTATTTGATCAAAAATATATTTACAGACAGGTGGATTGGGCACAGTCGACTCGACTAAATTGAATTGTAAACTGGTGGAATGGGCATCGTAGACTCGATTAAAATGAATTGTAAACGGGTGGATTGGGCACCGGAGATTCGATTAAAATGAATTGTAAACAGGTGGAATGGGCACCGTCAACTCGATTAAGATGAATAATTGTAAACAGTTAGATTGGATAACGTCGACTCAACTAAAATAGAGCCAGGAGACATCAGTTCAGTACAGGCCATCCAGCTGAACATGAGCGACTATATACAGCATGCCCTAGATAAAATCAATACTTAGTGAGAGCGGGAACAGGTTAGGTAGGTTAGGATTCCATTGCCCAATTTACTTCTGAGGGGAACTCGTAGTGAAAGGTAATAGTGGCCAATCCATTTATTTATTTGATTTGGGAGAAGGGGGTTAAATGTTGATGGTATCCTGTGGTAAAAATTAGTGCCCAGTTTCCCTACGCCTAGTCATGTTATCTGCAGCAGTCCGTTTTGATGCCCTTTCTAAAGACCGTTACAGTGGAGCACCCAGAAACTTACTTTTGGGGGTGGAGGTGGGGCAGTATATAAAGTATCAAATCCATTATTTTTGTTTGTCCTTTTTTAATTTGGAATTTTAGTGGCACTTTAAAGTAAACGCACGTAACGCTACACATTTTCAACTTCAAGTCGTAAGCCCGGCCCTTAAAAAGTGTCCTAAGCAATCGACACATTTTCAGTGCCTTATCTTAAATGTTGTATTTCCAATTTAATAAGCGGTTATTTATTTAACGATTTTTATCACCATGTCTCCCTAACCGTTCGGACTGTACGCATATGTACAAATTATACAAATGTGTTGGGGAAAGGGAAGGTTGAATTTTTAAAATGTACCCACATTTGGGTGGATATACAGGCAAAAATATTTAAGAAAATAACACCCTGAGTACACCCGACCAGGATTCGATCTCCAATCTTGCCATCATCGGCAGGCTAGTGTATTGTGAGAGTGACGCCCTAGAATACATAATTGCTACGCGCCTATTAAAATTGTTTGCGATATTGTGGAGGGGGGGGGGGATAGAAGGTTTAAGGAAGGGGAAACGGGCAACCCCCCTCAGATCCAACGACTGTCCCTCACAAACCGCAGTGACTCCAAGTGAACCAGAATGAATCGCTACCTTCTGGAATAAACCATTATCTTATTACGACGGGGGTCGAGGGGAAGAAAGTTTGTTTTAACCGCCATAATATTTGTACAGGACTGTTGTAGTGTTGATGTAAGCTCCTCTCCCTCGCCCCGTTTTCAAAGACAACTCCAGGGGGTCCCGCGCGGAGATTGGAGGAACTCACGAACAAGTTTTGATGTTACTGTCAAAATAAAGTCTTACATCCTGCAGTCAAAATATATGCCGCTCTGAGGAACGTTGATAAACAAGAGTAAAACAAAGTGGATTAAATAGCCAATGGTTAGGGTTATAGCCGCATATAAATGTTATATTCATTGACTGAAAAATGACACCTGGACAAGGAAATAAAAAACTGGGCATTTGCCTTACCACACCGATGGTCTTAGCCCAGAGCTGAACAGTATTTTTTCTAGCACCGCGTCCTTCTATCCATTCGGGTTATAAGTCTATGTAATAACTGCACTAATGTATTGAGGATTAGGCAGGTTCAATAGAGAGAAAGTGCAACCACATTTGCGGGGAGGGGGGAGTGTAAAACCATCGAGAGAAAAAAACTATCAATGCGCCCAACCAGGATCGATCCCCGATCTCTTCGTCTTCAACAGTGTAGTCTAACACAAGAGTAGCGCGTTAGACCTTGCGGTCATCGAATCTGGTTGGACAAGATTATATTAATAATCAAACCATAGAGATTTTTTTTTGTTACCACGTCTACTATCTATTCAGGTTATACGTATTTATAATACTTACTCTAATTGGTTAGGGTGGAAGGTTGAATTAAAGGAAGTGTACCCGCATTTGTGTGGAAGGTGAGTGAAAAACAATTTAGTAGAAATCACCCTCAGTAGACCTGACCGGGATCCGAACCCTGATCTCCCCATCTTCATAAGGCCAGTCTAACACGAGTGTGATGCCTTAGATAACTCGGCACTGAAACACGTTTTATCTTAGTTCAATAAAACAATTATTATTAAAATTGTGATAATATAATCATTCCGGACGTTAATTTATCAAATAAAATAAACAAATATAAAAAAAATTGCAGTGTATTCTAATTGCAATAGTTCTGTAGTAAATATTTAATTTATACACTCCCGACAAAATTGATGAGCCCTTTCGATCTTGCTCACAGAAACTCTAGTGTGCTGATATAATCAGTCGGTTCAAAACGCGCACGTTAAGTACCTCAAATAAATAAATACACAATTTACATGTTTGCCCATGTTTGTTGAAACCCACATATTCCTTGTTTCGAGAACCTCCCTCCCACCCACCCCGTTTAAGGTCTAGTGTCGGGGTTTGATTCCCGATTGGGTGCACATTTTTTAAAGAGGAGTGATTTCTATTTACTCCAGTGTAAACAATGTATTACACTTTTTACTGAAGGTTAAGTATTTATTATTAAAAGCACCGATTGCCAAAATAGTTAAAATTAATATAAACACATTTTAAAAAACAAACAATTCTTCAAAACCAAACGTATATCTGAAAAGCACATACTAAGTTTTTGATTGTTATTTCATCAGACATTGGCGTGAATGAAAGTTCACAAATGGAGGAGGTGTTGTTTATCGATGCTAAGCTGATGAGTAAAAGAAAACAGAATGCTTGAGATAACTTGCATACAAATTGAACCACGAACAGCTTGCTGAGTATATCCTAAAACCCATTTCATCTTCCTTTCAACCATACCAGTGGCCATGCGGTCTAAAGAATTAACTCCGCTATATGCCGGATCTGCGAAAAGAAAGATACCAAAGTCCAAAACCCTGTCGCGACCCCGGCTGCTCAATTTAGTAGCGTTAGGATTATACACAAACAAGGATAAAAACTATTTAGGGAAAATTACCTTCAATAAACCCAACCAAGATTCGAACACCTACCTCACCACCGGAAAACATCCAGAATAAATGAGTTTGACCTTTAGACCACGTGCACCCTGGTGCGGATCTCCCCAACCCATCACCAAGCTAATGAAGGTACACTTCCTCTCAAAACTACCTTATTTAACCCTATTCCTTTAGAATATAGTTAATAACCTTGGTGTTAAATAAAACAATTAAAAAAAACGCAACCTTCTTGTATAAATTATTTCACTTTTTTATCTTCAAATTTATTCTTGGGAATTTTTTATGTCTCGTTGAGCCAGAAAATTAATACGTCGGAAACTATTCCGAGTACGGACTCTGCAAGACTGACAAGCGTGCGAGCGAGCTCGTGATTAGCACAGAGCTCTCGATAGTTGTTGACGAGGAGGCAAAGGTTCGATTCTTGGCTCGGTGGACTAAGGGTAGTTTTTGACAAGTGACTTATTGTTGTGGTTTTTCCCATCCTCTCTCCACGCTAATGGTGATTCTTATTTGTAAAGGCCTAATTTGATTATAATATTGACGTATTTTAACACATCAGTTTTACATATACATCGATAATTAATAATAAAAAAGAGTCAAATATCATATCAAAATGAGAAATTTTCCTAGCACTCAATGAACCAACATCCAAGAATATTGCTTAGCGCCTGTAAACTAGACTGTTCCGACTCGCTCGCTTCAGCCTGGCCACCTCTCATTACAACCAATGTGTTATATTTTAGTTTTTAGTCGCTCGCTCGCTCCTTCCAGTCTGGCCACCTCTCATTACAACCAATGTGTTATATTTTAGTTTTTAGTCGCTCGCCCGCCCAGTCTGGCCACCTCTCATTACAACCAATGTGTTATATTTTAGTTTTTAGTCGCTCGCTCGCCCAGTCTGGCCACCTCATTACAACCAATGTGTTCTATTTTAGTTTTTAGTCGCTCGCCCGCCCAGTCTGGCCACCTCATTACAACCAATGTGTTATATTTTAGTTCTTAGTCGCTCGCTCGCCCAGTATGGCCACCTCTCATTACAACCAATGTGTTATATTTTAGTTTTTAGTCGCTCGCTCACCCAGTCTGGCCACCTCTCATTACAACCAATGTGTTATATTTTAGTTTTTAGTCGCTCGCTCGCCCAGTCTGGCCGTACCCTACCCACATCAACCCTTTATCAAACCTAAGGTATTTTTTTACGCCGTACTTCAGTACTTGGAGGATAGTGCTAAACAAAGAAGACCAAGAAACTCTGAAGGTAATCTTGAGCACACAGAGCTCCTAGCGGGAGTCTCGAGATCTAAGGTTCATCATCATCATCAGCCACCCAAGGCAGGACTCAACCCTCATACGAGGGGAAAGAGAGTCTTGTCTGCTTGTAATCTGTACACACTCTACGGGGGAGGAGGGTTGGGGGGTTGGATTGGGGTGGAGCGCTCAGGACTCTTGGGGTCCTTTATTAGGTGGCTTGGATCCATGGAAGTGACACGTACAGTCCAATGTTCAGAGAAAGGGCCTCTTAGAAAATACAACATTGATAACATTTTACCCAATGTTTATACGTCTACTATAAAAAAAACGTTCAAAGGTAAACTAACCGGGAAATTAAATACAATATATTGATCGAAATACGAAACGTATCAAAGTACGGTTTACCACATTCTTTATTTGAAAACAGCCAAATTGGAATCAGCAAAATAGTTTTTTTTGTTTCATTTTATAATATTTATTTGTATATTGGGTGACCTGGTGGTCTGGGGGTAAGGTGTCGGACTTCTGTGCTGAGGTCTGGGGTTCAATCCTCGGTCCCGGCACAGATTTATCTGATTACCAAACCCTTCCTTCACTTCTGACAAGACGTGTATTAATCACAACTTGTAAATGTGTGGAATGCCAGGCCTCCACCGTGGTTCGGATTCCACGTTAAACTGTAGGTCCTCCATTTCCTCTCACAATCACCCTACCATTACACATTAGCGTAAGTGCGTACTAGTAAGACGCGGTGCCAATAATAATAATATTTGTATATTTTGTTAGATTTTTTTAAAATTACGGTAAAACAGTTTCCCTCTTCTCCATGAAGTAAAATAGGAGAATACCCCCACGATGCGACATCTGATTTGAGCTGTATTACCTTCCTAAGTTATGTGTTATCCATGTTATTGTGCGTCAGGGCTAGATAATTCCTAGCCCAGTTTGTGGGAAGATAAGCCAGTACTAATGTAGGCCTGCCGTTGCCCAGGGAACGCCCGATTCCCTGGAGGCTCTTTCCATATCCCGATGAGATGAGACGATGACGATAGTGTGTATGAGGATGTGGAGCCAGTGGAGAGACACTTAAACCTAAAATAAGTCCCTTTCGGGGAAAAATACCCAAGGTACCGACCGGGAATCTGACCCAGGACCCCAAGGCTCGTATCTAGGTACACTTACCACAAACACACAGGGCCGGCTTATCCATGAGCTGAGACTGGCCATTACGTTTCACGGCGTAATCAAAAGTGACTGACCTTACGTCACAAAATAAATAGCTAAGCAAAACAAATAAAATAACTTGGGAGTAAAAATTGAACCATACGTGAAAGAGCCAAGGTGATCATCTTGATGCCACTTTGTCCCCCTTTATCCCTTTTCTTATTTCACAAAGAAAAACCCACAACGCTTGGTTTTTAATGAATGTAGAACGATCGGCTTACTTGTATAGACTAAGGGGACCGACCATGCGTGCTGTTTTTTGAGGTGATGTCCTGTTGTCGTGCAAGACAGGCGGTAGTACACCTATAAGTACTGCTTTTTAACAGAATTCTTATTTTTGAAGTTAACGACAGTTGTATTTCGAATTAAACAGCGCCAGCGCAAGAAACTTCACCCTATTTTACGCTAAGTTTTATTTACAAATTATATCTACGAAAATCAGGATATTTGTATGAAAAAAGACCTTTCAGAACGGACTTGCAACCAAAATACTTGTTTAGCAACGTTTAAAAAAAAAATATAATTGTCTCTGAAATATTTTACTTGATATTACCTATTATTTGTTCTGAAAACTATTATTATTTTAGGTATTATATGACTTGACGTAACTCGGGTTTTACCTTGAATTAGTAATGAAAGGGAGATTTAATAAATATTTATGTGTTTCCGATTATTTTTCTCCCTGACTAGATTATTTTTTTCTCTGTATACTTTATTTCTCCTTTTTTGTTTTAATATACACATAGTTAGTTTGATTTTTTTGTCCTACTTTTTATATAAAAAATATGGTCTCCATACTTATACCGGATTTTTATGGATACATTTTAAAAAGGTTCGTGAAAAATAGAGATATGTAAACGAAAAACTAATTTTTTTCTGGTGAAATATTAGAAAGAGTTTGTCTCTGTTTACCCGTATATTACTGCTTCAGTTTGATTTAGACGGGAGGGAAATATTTTAACATTATTATATGTTATTTAATCAATTTTAATATATTCACGCGTATAACCCGCAAAAGATAATTTTGATATAGGGATTATAGTATAAATATCTTTGATATAATGGTAATAATAAAATAAAATGTAACTAAAAATACATGTTTGTATTTCAAAAAAAGTCTTACCAAAATCTTACTAATCCACAGTATTTAGATGTTTTTTTAATAAAAACTAGAAGAGCACAAATTGTGAGTGTGGGATATTGGAGTGGCACAAATTAGGCACTAAATATTGGCATAGGCTTAGGAGTTTGTGCCGTTAATTTAGTGACAGCGACATGTTAAGTGGCAGCACCCAAAATACCCTAAATTTACTGACGTTTTCATGAATACCAACGTGGCACAAATTACATGAGTTGGATATTTTTGAGGCAAAAATTCAACACTCAATATTGTAAATGGGTTTCATAATTTGTGCCATTATGTGTGCTACTAGGTGAAGTTAGCCAGCATCCAAATTTTAGTGTTCACACGAATAATACAGCGGCACAAATTGTGCGAATAAGATATGCGGTTGGCAAAAATTCAACACTAAATATTGGCATAGGTCTTTTATTTTGTGCCGTTATGGATGGTGCCAGCTTCACAGACCTGTTATCATATGGTCTTAGGTGTCAGGCTCGCAATATATGCAAGTGTAGCAGTGACGTAGAGTTATGATATTCTAATTTCCGCGAATGCCCTAAGGAGTGGTTTTCTACACACAGTTTTTACCCATCTTCTTTTCACGCTAATTTGGTTGGAGATAGGATGTTGAGAGTAAAAAACAAAAACAAATGCGATTAAATTAGAACATGTGAGATTGTGAAATTATGCCTTTAAGTACACAGCTCGGGACTCAATCGCAAACCTGCGATAAAGTTCAATACGAGTCTTAATGCATTGGGCCATCAGGCCATCGATGTGGGCTGATGTTGATTACACTCATAAAAAATATAATATCAATACGGAAAATTGTTTCAACCAATATAAGTAAAGGCAATATAATAATAAATAGCTCACAGAAAAAAAATTGCACCTATGAGACGATTTCAAGTTATCAATATTGTTTTATCAAATAAAAACAAACTATCTTTAAAAACAGTTTTATAGAATCGATTTAGACCATCTGTGCACAGATCCTATCAACTGTGCACGTTACGAAAAACACGAAAAGAGATAACGATGAACAGAGAAAGAAAGATAAATATCTCCGGTAAAGTATTTATGTTTAGGTTGCGAGACTGTTGGGTTTTATCTGGACCAATTTTTTTTAAAGGTTTATTTATGTAGGGCAGCCCATAAAGAAGGAGTGTTTGACTACAATGATTTCCGAGACTTTCTCCAGAAACGTCGATGAAAATTCTTACTTTACATTGCCCCCCACCCCTTGTACCTCAGACTTTAAGATGTTTGCCATTTATTACCTCCAAAGATAAGATTGCTATGAAATTCTACATTTACCCGCTTCGGTGGCCGTATGGTATAACGTACTACTTTCACAATAGACTAGACTGCCGATGACGGAAAAATCGGGGTTCAAATCCCGGTCGGGTTTACTAAGTGTGGTTTTCCATAGTTATTTTACACTCTCCCTCCATGAAAATTCCAGTACACTTAATCTAAATTCAACCCTCCTCATCCCTAAAATATTAGTGTAATTAGTACATAGGCGTACAACCCGAACGGGTAATAAGACACGGTGGTTAAAAATATCTTGTTGATATATTGCGGAGAGGTTTTGGTGAGATGGAAGGGGACGCGAGAAAAGGCGTGTTTTTGGATTTTTCATAGCAATTTTTTATTGCCTAGATAAAAAAAAATTGCTTCAGTAAAAACATAAAATTGAATTTTATAACATTGTGACTTCAAATTTCTTTACATTGTGACTTCAAATTTCTTTAATAACTGTAAAGGGTATACTGAAATTAAATGACAATTTTTCTTTGTCATTTGTAGAAAATTAAACTATGTTTGTACTGGAGCAATATTTGATTTATTTTGACAAAAAAAAAAATCGGCAAAAACACTTACCTTTGATTGCGTCCCCTTTCACCCCACCTTAAGGTGGCAAAACTTTGCTAGCAATTTCCGGGAAGAGGAATGGCGGAAAGAAGGGGGAGGGGGAATAAAGTTGATAAAACAATTTGCATATATACATTCTATACTAGAGATGAGTCGAATACACCTTTTTACGAATCCGAATCTTCATTTTACCTTCGAATTTCGAAATCTAATCCGAATCTTGGAAAAATATACTAAATAAGAATATAACATAGTAAAATACAGTAGAAATTGTTACAAATTGTTAGTATCGTGTGCTTAAACGCATGCATTTTAACATTATTATATTCAGTATTATTATTATTATTATTATTAGCACCACGTCTTACTACCCGTTCGGGTTATACGCATTTACGCTAATTTGTAATAATAGGGGGAGTGTGTTATGATATGAAATTGAGGAACTACAGTTTAACGTGAGATCCGAACCACGGTGGAGGCCTGGCATTTCACACACTCACAAGTTGTGATTAATACACGTCTTTCAGAGGTGAAGGAAGGGTTTGGTTATCATATAAATCCATGCCGGGACCGAGGATTTAACCCCGGACCTCTAGCACAGAAGTCTGACACCTTACTCCTAGTCTACCAGGTCACCCCTTACATTAAGTCAAGTGCTAAATTAATGGTCTGGGTGTTAAGTTTTTACTATACCGGTAATTTGTTGGGGTTGAATCATCAATGAGTAGTATTAGAACTCTGAAACAAGTTCTATCACAATTTTTTTTAAACATGTTTTGATGATTTTTAGAATCTAGAATCGGATATTTTCTCGAATTATCGAATATCCTTATGCATTCGAGAATCTCATCCCTCAATTATACGTACATTTAACAGGTTTGCAGCTGTTAGGTTTTCATATATAATATCAATACCTACGATATAATACTGTCATAACCACTGAGCAATGTTTGAATGTTTTGATTTACATAGCTCAAGTGAACACGCGGGATGAAAAGTGCTGGCTTAGCATGTATGAAGTAATAAACAAGAAATGAGAGCGTTGACAATTCATAACAATAGTTGAACTAGTTGGCCAGGAAAGGGGCCATTGAGGCGTATAAGAAACTATTATTTTTTGGCATCAGGGCTGTCACGATTCCATCGATATCGGAGGCAGTTACGCTGTCCGACGCCGGACCATAGCAGACAACATATTCGAGTCATCAGTAGCACTTGTACTTAGAGGGAATACGTCAAGCCCAGGCTCTCAAGTTCAAGCTATGTACGGGTCACGCGCAATGTCAGTTAATTCCATCGACCTGAGTTTCCACGAGTTAAGTCGGTTATTCCACCAGCGCGGGCGTCCAGTCTCTTCATTTGTTTATCTTTCATCTAGCATCACATTTTGTATTATCTTTTAATAACTATTATTAAACCAAAATTCGTAGCCCTATCTATATATTATTTCAAACCCACACAATTACCGTGCCTGCAACCTTACCTGACAAATATATCCCAAAGGGGGTAGGTCGTGACATTACCGTTAAATGTATATATATTACGACAGTACTTAACTTACAATAAAATAAAATGCTATCAAAGTTGACCGCAAAAAAATAAAATAATAATGCCTTTCCTAAAGATAGGGCGCTTCAACTTAGATTCTTTAATCCCGCGAATCCTATCGTAAAAACTATTCACTTTAACTAGAATTGTACTTTTTCAAAAGATTCGAGGAATCAAATTTGGATTCGAGATAGGAAAGAAAATTTAAGATTCGGATTCGACCTAAGTTTAAGCTATCAATTCTCGCTTTTAGTATCTCTAAATTATTATAGGACAAACACAACAACCATACCCTCGACAATTAATTTATCACCAACCAGAAGGCATCAAACCCTATATCCCAAGGTAACAGTTTCTACTGATATTTGAAAGTAAAATCGAAGATGCATACACGCATGCGCACACGAACACCCACAAAAACACACGTACACAAACACAGACAAAACTCAAACTTACACAAACAAAAACAAACACACACACAAACAAAAACAACCACACACACACAAATAAAAACAAACACACACAAACAAAACAAACGTATACACGCAGCCGATTTGATTACTTGATTTAATTGCTAAAACATTAACGAGTATTTTATTAAGTTGCGAGCTTCATACACCTCCCCTCTCCCCAATCACCCCCACACAGTCTTGTTTTTAACCTGGCCTAATGAGGTTGTCAGCGAGTGTTGAAGTGCTGGGTCCGGGAGACCAATCAAAACACGAGAGGGGGAGGGTGGGATACAAGGTAAACAGACAATTACCCACCTGGCCGCGTTGATGACTGTCGAGTGAACGGCTCAGCGCGTCGATCCATAGAGTCGAGTGCCTTGGCAGAAGCATCTGTCTCGTTTTGTAAGGTTCACGGGTGGGGATGGTTCAGATCCCAGCCAGGTCACGATTGCCTCTACTTTTCTTTTTTACCATAAAACTCACTGTGTTTTTCAAGTTTCCCAAAAGGAGTTTTCATTTTCCAGACACCTTTTATGTTTGTCATTAGTGTTTGTAGCAGAAATATTTGACATTACCCGCTTCGATGGTCGAATAACCCGAGGCGTCACTCTCGCAATAGAGTGAATTGCCGATAACGGAAAGATCAGGGTTTGAATCCCGGTCAGTTTTCCCTAAATTATATTACACTCACTCTCCCACGCATATGTGAGTACACTTCTAAATTCAACCTTCCTCATCCCTTCCTATTATTATTATTATTATTATTATTATTATTATTATTATTATTATTAGCATCACGTCTTACTATCCGTTCGGTTAATACGCACTTACGCTAATGTGTAATGGTAGGGGGATTGTGAAAGGAAATGGGGGACCTACTGTTTAACGTGGGATCCGAACCACGGTGGAGGCCTGGCATTCCACACATTCACAATTTGTGATTAATACACGTCTTATCAGAGGTGAAGGAAGGGTTTGACAATCAGATAAATTTGTGCCGGGACCGAGGATTGAACCCCGGAACCCCAGCACAGAAGTCTGACTCCTTACCCCTAGACCACCAGATCACCCTCCTTCCTTATACATTAAAGTAGTTAGTACAACCTAATATGCGAAGTCTCAGACACTGCTAAAAGAAAAATATTTTACCTTTATAAAGAATTATATGCAGCCCAATGTTTATGAAAACGGGGAGGTTTTTTTATTCAAAGGTAAAATATTTGTTAAGTATTATTCCAGTGTTTGAATATAGGCTTCATTGTTGTTTTATAAATATTATTTCCGGGGGGAAATATATGGCCATTATTTTCAGATTAATGTAGATTATGAGTTTTAATTTTGGGGTTGAATGCCCGATATTCATATATTTCCCGCCTTTTCTTGACGTTTTGTAGGATTCCCAGTGTTTTCCAGATGTTTTAACAACTCTGCAGGAGTATCTGATGATTTTTTCCTTTCACCTTCCTACTCCTGGTTCCACATAAATATTGGTACAATTTAACTTTTATATATATATATATACCCCATTAATATGAATATGCGATTAGCCTGGACGCGTAATAAGACGAAGTGGAAGAGAATAAAACGATTTAGTGATCAATGAAAGTAGACCTACTGAATGGAGGCCGATATATCCTAACTTTTGAAAAAATACTCACCATCACAGAAAACATAAGAAAGACGCACGTTAGAAGTTCGCATGAAGTTACGTTGATTTCTTTGTTTATTCAATAAAGAGTTCAAATAAATATGGGAATATAAATAAAACCGAAAATAATAAACACTAACAGTTTTGATTATAAACTCCACAGTTTAGTTTGTACTATATTAAAAGAAAACATGTGAATAACGTAATTTTAGACCAAGCTTATGGGTCAATATGTTTATTATAAGGTATACGCTTTGTATAAATTAATTAACAATTAATAATAGCTTCAGTTGCCGAATAGTCAAAGACATCACTCTATTGTTGGACTGGCCTGCTCATGACAGAAATATCGGGGTTCGAAACCAGGCCGGGTCCAATGAATGTAGTTTTTCTTAAATGGTTTCCCACTCTCTCTCCTTCCACGCAAATAAGGGTAGTTTTCCTTTAAATGGTTCCTTCCTCCTATCTACCCCGTTAGAGTAATTATCATAGTGCATATAATCTGAACAAGTCGTAAGACATGGTGATAAAAAAATAGTTCAAACAATATTTTTTTAACACCGCGTCTTATTACCTGTTCAGGTTATACACATATATACTAATTAGGCAAATGAGTTGAGGACGAGGAAGGTTGAATTTAGAGAAAGTGTACTGTCATTTGCTGAGAGGAAGAGTTGGAAACTATTTAAAAAAAAATAAACAACCTAGTACACCCGATTGGGATTTGAAACCCAATCTCCCCGTTATCAGCAGTCTAGTCTACTCCTCTACTGCCCGAGTAGCGCGCTATAAAATGGGGCCACCGAAGCGGGTTTAGATTTAGTTTAGGAGCCTGGTAGACAGTGAAGGTACCATAGAGTACGGATACAAATCATAGAATGATCGCGGCTGCAAGACAGCTCAAAACGCTACCAAATTTTTAATTCGTGTGTTCGTACGCCATGGCAAGTTTACTGCAGCTGTCAGTTTTGAAAGATTACATGGTTTATACACATGGTAAGTTATGAAACTCCCCTTATTTTTCCGTGTTTTTCAGGCAAAAAAATAAATAAATTATTCGCTCGCTTTTTACAGGAAAATCTATAAATAAAATAGCTATTTACAAGATTTTATATTAAATTATTTCAATAAGAATCATTTAAGACAAATGCCTCCCCACACTTCACAAAACCGAATTATTTAAAGGTATAAATGGTTTACACTGTATTTTTTCCCCTCTACTTTGTATTTAAAAAATGCTTTCAAAAATTTATCTGAGAATTTCAGTGTTTTTCCCCGTTTCCAAGGTGCAAATCAATACTGATTTAAGGCATAAAAGTGGAGAAATATGGTCGCTTGTAGGAATAGGGTCAAAATTTCAAATTTCCCACTAACATCAGTTTTTTTTTCCACATGTTGTTTATATTTATACAGCATTACTTCAAGGTTCTACTAGTTTAATTCAATTAAAATTTTCATTAAAAAGGTTTTTCAAACTGCAAATATTCAGCTGTTATTGGTTGAACCATCCAGTGGTTAAAAAAGCAAAACTCTCAAAACTTTGTTTGTAGAGAATAGTGAGTTGTCAGTTAATAGTTCTATTTTATAAAACTATAAAATATATCCCATTCGAATATACATTCTCTTTTTGATCAAATGTATATCCTTTTTATTTTCTTAAATTTTCTTTAGCACCACGTCTCACTACCCATTCGGGTTATACGTTTCCTTAAAATTATTTTGGCTGAAATTCAAGAGATGGTGTATTTGTAATTGCAAGGGGTAGAGGGTAAGGGGGGTGAATGAGGTGAACGTGCTACATTAATACAAACCTGGTCCTTGGTACGAGAAGTACAAGAAAGTAAACATTTCTAGGATTGTAGAGTTAAAAGAAAAGCTCTCAGTCATGGAATGATCACCAGGCAGAACTCGAAAACTGTTTACAAATTTTTTTTTTTATATAAATATTTTTGTGGTTTTAAAATAAACATATTGTAATAACATTTTACTCAATGATGAACAGTTTTAAATTTTAAATGTAACATGACTGAATAAATAAATACACATTTACTTTCTCAATTCACTTCTATTCCGCACAGAAAAAACTAAATAGGCCCAAATTAAGTGAGTGACTATTCACGACGTATGGAGAATAAATTAAGTCGCATTAAAGATATCTATATAAAATGTCTGTGTATAGCTAATAATATTTTATATAAGCCAACAAATAGAAGAAGACTAATATTTTAGATACATGTTTATTATGGTAAGCTATTTGCTTATTTCATATAAGGTCGATTATCTTGAAAGTGACCCTATTCACCACATTTTACATATAGCTATACTTTGTAACCGTTTGATTATCTATATTGTATAATTCTGATTAAAAAAAGTTCTACCAATGACTAGTTGATTAGTACTAGCCAACAACTTAAGTCCAACTTACAGAGGAAGGATCTTTTCGTACAGCTAGAAAAGTTATTAAATTATTATTATTATTAACAACGCGTCTTACTACCCGTTCGGGTTATACGCACTTTACGCTAACGCGTAATGGTAGGGTGATTATGAGATGGAATGGATGACCTACAGTTTAACGTGGAATCCGAACCACGGTGGAGACCTGGCATTCCCCACATTCACAAGATGTCTTGTCAGAGGT
>CABEEJ010007928.1:0-27019 GCA_901482245.1 Timema douglasi | reverse complement strand
TCAGATGAGAGAACCCAATGCCTACATTCCTCATCTATAGAGTCTAACACTATCTCAGATGAGACAACCCAATGCCTACATTCCTCGTCTATAGGGTCTAACACTATCTCAGATGAGAGAACCCAATGCCTACACTCATCTATAGGGTCTAACATGCAAAAGCTGACTTGCTAATCACTATTGTAATGTTACCTTAGCCCATAACAGTAAATTCCTTTCTTCTGTTGTGAAATACTGGAACCAGTTGGTTCGTTATTATCGTTATTTGCTCATTACAGTGAAATACATTTTGTATTAAAAAAAAAATTGTTTCCTTATGTTTGATACATCATTTTAAACTGTGTTTTTATGCTGTTTATAGATATGTCTTCAGAATATTTTTATCAACCTCGGTTAAAAATACATATGTAATTCGAAAAACTTAAATTTTATTCACAGATGAAACAAATATTGCTTTATAATAATTATGAACTTTTTTAAAAATTTAAATGATGACTTCCGTTTGTAAATAGTCTTAGGCATTTCCCTAATAATACTCCAGCAATACTCTACCAGCATGTTAACACTCCACTTTCCTTGGTACTGTTTTTCCGTTACAGCAATGTCTTGGCGAAAACGATCTCCATGTTAGTCACTAACTTCACCAAGATTTTTGGGAAAAAGTCAAAATTTGAGTATAAAAAGTGAATCTTAAGTGACATGTTACATCCCATTGTTTCATATGACTGAAGCAGTTTTCCCACAATTTCCTGGTAGTTGTCTGATTTATTGTTTCCCAAAAAATTGCTGGCTATATTTTTGAATGCTGTCCAAGCTGCTAGTTCAACTTCAATCAGAGTAGAATCAAAAGTTTTGTCTATGGTAAGTTTCCTTATCTGTGGACCAACCAAAATCTCTTCTTTTGTATTTGTCTCACTCAAACAGGGGAATTTTTGCTGCAGATATAAAAAAACAGGACCATCCTTGTTCATGGCTTTGACAAAGTTATTTTACTAAACCAAGTTTTATTTGAAGTGCTGGTAAGATTACCTTTATGGCATCAACTAAAGGATTGTGTACAACTATTTTTTCCCCTGGGGTCAGTTTTCTACTTTTATTACAATGTTTCACTGATTAGTGCTTGTTCTTGGCTTGGCTATCCCCTTCACAAATAAAGCAGCAATATTTTGTGTATCCTAATTGCATGCCTAACAAGATTGCTATAACTTTTAAGTCACTACATATGTTCCAACAGAGTTTGTTGTAGTTTATTTTTTCATAAGTTTCCTTCGAGTGCAATGCATAGGCAATTGGTATGGACGGATGTGTGTTACCATTGTGAAGAAGAACTGCTCTTAAACCTTTGATGAATCAATGAAAAGTCGCCATCATTTATATTGTGATCTTGTCCCACTGCAGCCATGACTATATCAATATCTGTACAGTAAACCAAATCACCAGCTGAAGCATAATACTGAGCGATATCTTTTTGCCGGTAGAAAAAAAAATTGAAATAATTGTTTTCTTCTGTAGCAAGTTCCAGCCTTGTAATTGTGATCCCAACAATTCAGCTTGACTCTTAGATAAGTTCAAGTCCCTTACTAAGTCGTTGAGCTCACCTTGTGAGAAAATATCTGGTTCATTTGAGGTAGAGGGCTGAAAGTCTGGATTGTTTATGTCCTGTTCCATCGTAGTCATCAACAATGGACCATGTTTTAGATGGTCTAGGAACTGACAAATCTTGACTGTGAAACACTGGTCTGATGTTTAGATTTCAAGGAAATTCCAGATATATTCGTCAAACAGAAGTAACAGTCTGTCAAATGATATTTTTGTTCTCACAAGACCATTAGGACAACAAATGGCATAGACTTCCGAGACCCTTTCAACCATCCTCTCGTATAATTAATGAACCGTCATGTTGTGTTCCCATATTTTTTCTAACGTTTGCCAAATAGTAGAAATCTGATTTGTTATTAATTTATTTCATTGATATCCATACTGATAGCCAATTATTTCCTCTGCAAATTTGAATACACTCTCTTAAACTCAACCTTCCTAATTCACCAGCTTAATTACTACATATATGTAGGCCTATATCCTGAACAGGTAGTAAAACGCAGGTATATTTTTATTCTAGAAATTGTTAAGGAAGTTAAAGAGCCCTCACATTATGAACATAAACATTCAGTTTACTACAACAATGATCATGCTAACAAAGGTGTTAGTGTCATCTTGTTTGAACCATTGATAACAAGGTCACGGCTCAAACCTCGACTGTAGATACTAAGTGTAGCTATATGAAATTGTATCTCACTCTCACTTAATGTAAATGTGACTATCCTACCACTGAAATATACCACCCTTGTTTATAGCTAGTGTACTCAATTCTTGTAAAGATGCAGATAGCTTGGACAAGTTGCTATACGTGGGACATCATTAGTAAATGCTTAAAACAAAATCAATATCCGCTGGATAAATTCACAAACTTTATACCGCCTATAAAGAATAAGGCTTATATTATATATTTTTTATAAGTTAATATATTCATTAATGCATATTTTATTTAAAAAATAGAAATGGTGTTTGTTTAATACTTAACAATAAGAATATCTAATGTCAGGGGATGTAATTAGAATACATGAATCAGAACTAGCTAAGCCTGTATTTTATATCTTGTAATTGCCGGCAGGGTTGTTGAGGGGGTTTACTTACACTTCGAAACGTAACCCGGGAGGTCGGGATCTACCTAGGTACTGCAGTGAGTGTAGATTATCTACAAACTTCACATCTTACAAATCATTCAAATTGTCTGCATATTTACACAGTATATCTACAAATCACTAGCCTACTTATAAAATTCCATTACTTTTACAGGTTTTTCAAACCAGATTTTTTTTGCCACAACTTTTTTCTGGTTTTCCTCGGTAAATGATTATTTTAAAGTTTATTAACTTGATTACCAATTTTGAAAATAAACGTTAAAAGCTTTAAAAAAAGGTTTTTAGATCACGTATCTAAATTCCGTGGTGTTTTTTTGTTCATTTTAATTAAATTGCTGGACAATTTCCTGGATTTTATTGTTGTTTTTCTCTCTTTTTCTGCATATTGCCACTATTTATACTAATGGGACAAGGATGAAAAAAGTAAAATCCATAGAAAGTGTATACAGCATTTGTTTGAAGGAAGAGTGGGAGACAATTGTGGATAAGCCACCTATATACAACTGCTGAGGTCCAAACCCCATCCCCTAATCATCACCTGGTCCTCGTGATCACCATTGTGAATGAGCTTGATCAATTTATGTTTAGCTCTCTGTAATCAAACCATCTTCTCTTAGCATCTCTCGACATATTTACTCCCTGATATTAATATATAAACTTATGCTTAGCAGATTAATGACTAAAATATTTTATTTTATTTTTGTAAATATCTTAAATAAAGTAAAGTAGATTTCCTTTCTTTTGAGTCTCTTGTAGTTGTTTTTTTTAATTTTAAAAATTATTTTGTATAATCAGGATTATTTCTCCAAAATGTTACACCATTTACAATAAATCATATCACTATAGTAACAACTTTCACTGAACAATCTCTCCTGCCCCCGGCTGGTCTGTTATCAACCTTCCAGACAAAGATCTTTGAAAGACTTCCAAACCTTCTCCTCTCGGAGTGACAGCAACCAAGCGTACTTAATGGGCTTTTCGCAAGAATAGTAGGGAGGTCAAGACCTGTCTCCACTTAAATTTTAACTAGCGATATATTAAAATAGTTTAAAAGCGTTTATTCAATTAATTAATATAAAAACCCAGATATTATTGGACTGTTGGAAGCGTAAACTATTTGTGTTGTGCATCTAGTCATTGAAATTTCCTTCTAATTTCACCGTTTGAAGCTCAAACATGTGTATTTATTTTTTATATATATATATTTTCAAATTACTAGGAGTATTTAATTAAATTTGGATGAATGCAGCATTTTCAGCATAATGTTATCTTCAATTTGACATAAGAAATATTTTGTTATCATTTATGGTAGTTGAGATAAACATTTTGTAAGATTAACCTTTAATTTAGTGGGTGTAATGCAGGGTGTATGTTGCCCCATCTTTTGTAAAGTTCCTTCTTAAGTATTAACTATCAAAAACTCAAATAAGATCACAAATAGTTTGTCAGAACATGTAACAACCACTATAGCAGTTCTTCTCGGACCTGAACTCACCTCTCTTTGAAACATGCTACTAGGAATCAGCAGTAATAGATTTAGACGAGAAGAAACATTTTTGATGTATAATATCATAATTATTAAAATGAAATATTGTAATATTAAAGTAGGAGAGTGTTCAAGTGAAAAACTCGAGGGATGATGTAGGAGGGGCAAGAGTGACGTAGTTATATATTCATTTGTTCAGATATGTAAATACTTACATTATATTCTACAACCATTAATCCAAATATATCTAAGCATAATTAGATTAAATTATTTTAAATTATTTAAAATTCTTTAGTGAGACATTTGATCTTTACTTAGGCCGGTATTACATTATCACATATTTCTTTGATCAAATATATGATAAAAGATTTAACGCCGTCCTTGATCAAAGATGTGTTATTACACTACATCACATTTATTTCACAATAGCTACAATATATGTTATTAAAATGATTGACCTCAATGGTTTAATTCCAAGTGCAGCGGCTGTGAGTGTTATTGTGATAATCTCATTGCTGCTTGGAACTAAAATAAAACCTGTTAAACGATTGTGGATTCTACCTTGGGTTGGGAGACGAGATTCAAGAGGGATTAACAGTTGCCTGCTAAAGGGACTTCAAACTGAAGATCCGGAATCTTATCAAAAATATTTACGCATGAACTGTGAAACTTTTAAATATTTGGTAGCAAAAGTCACTCCATTAATTAAAAGAAAAAATACACACCTAAGAAATGCTATGACTGATTCCCACATGCAGGATAATCTTTCAGGCGCCATTTTCTTTGATCAAACCTTAGAGCATGTTCTATAACGAAAATATGTGATCAAAGATTTATAAAATATTTCTGTGATCAAAGATCTTTGAGGAATCGTCAAAGTTACATCACATTTTCCTTGATCACAGATCTTTGATCAAAGAAATTTGACAGAAATGTGATAGTGTAATACCAGCCTTAGATTGGTTTTAATTTCAACAATCTCAAACTATACATGATGGTTTGGCAAGTGTTACTTTTTGATTTAACAATTGATTTGAATGTTTATGAATATATTATTTTAATAATCTTTATTTTCAGTTTTTCCAAGGAACAGTGACCGTCCACACAGTTGACAGCGACCAAAATACGCTTCTTTCGAACAGAGCCACAGCAGATATAATTAACAATGAAGCTTTAGTGAATATTAATATGTAATATCCTAATTAGACACATTAAAAATATATTATCAATAAAATCAAAAATTATTTATAGGATATTAAATTTCTATACTAAAAATTTAAACATGATTCACAATATTTGTAATGTTAAAAATTTTAATATTTCCCATCTGGTCTTCAAATAATTTATTTTTATAAGTACATGCTACAAATATTGTAATGTATTTCGTTAAGTCATTAACATTTATTTTATAATATCTTTTTAAATTTACTGTTACAATTAGCAACACTATACTACCTTTTTTTCTGTGGATATAAATCATACCTATTATAAAATGTATTTTTTATAAGGGAAATAATACATTTTATAATCTCTTTTCTAACAGAGAACACCATTTAATAACAATTTACATATATATATGAATAAGAATTTTGTATTATCGTATACATTAAGATTTAGGATTAATTTTTCAGCTCAACTTAATCAAAAACATATTTGATGAGATTAAATTATTTAAAAATTGACACTTGCAAACGAGAATTGAAACCAGATACCATCTTCGGTTGTCATTTCTCAACTAACTTAATTTAATTTGAAATATGTTCACTCATCCACAGCTATCATTATATTAAAGTTAATTTACATACATTGTGAATGACCTTAAATAAAAATTATTTCTCAGAAAGATATATTTATTATGATATATTATATCAAGAGGGACAAAAGTCATCAGTGACAAGTACTTCAACTCAGCGACAAGAACTTCCACCAATCTACTCTGCTCTGCTCTAATCTAAATCAAATGGCTGTAACCTCTAAATTCCCATACAGTTTGTATTATTTAGAACTTTCTACACAATGTTTAATAGTCACTTATCATCATAACTATCATTAAATATTAATAAGATTAACGTTGGCCTTTAATATACAAAATGCTTATAGTGTCAATTTATCTGTTAATTATCATTTCATTTTCCCGGGAGTGTCTGAGCATAAGATTGTAAGACTATTAGTAGGCCAGCCATTCCAGTAAAATAAAGCAAAAGAAGAAACAAAACATATTTTGAAATCCATATAAATTTTCTCGTATTCTTTCATTAAATAGTAAAAAACATAATTTAAAAATTGTTATATCTTTTCCCCCCATTCTATTGAGGAAATTAGTAAAACCATAATCGCGCCAGTGCATGACATAAAGTGCTCATATGTTAACACGCTCTGTGCTGGGCTTGTTCAGAAGCACCCCGAGCTCTGATGAGTCACATAGTGGTTGCCATGACAACCTGATGTCACTTTCTTTGCCCACACCAAGTTTTAGGGCTGAGCTAAAGTGTGGTCTGCTACCTGCTGCAGTCGGCTGGCTGGCTGGCTGGCTCATAGACAAGGAAAGTTGTTGATTTATTTAGTGATGCGTTTACGATTACCTTAGTTAATAATGAAAGTTTCCAATGTTCAAAAACTTATTTATGATTCTTTATCATTAGAAGAAAAGTTTTGAGATTAAAAACTATGTAAGGCCAGTAATCAAATCTTACTTAAGAAACACCATGAGGGAAGACAGATTAAATGCTTTGGCCATGTTTTCTATAGAACAGTTAATGATTTGTTAGATACCAGACAAAAACTGAAGATTAGATTTTTCTTTCAAACAATAAACTTACTGATACACTAATACTGGTGTGTGTGTGTGTGTGTGTGTGTGTGTGTGTGTGTGTGTGTGTGTGTGTGCGCGTGTGCATGCATGAGTGTGTGCTTTTCATGATGGACAATCTTAGACTTCAAATCAAATGAGTTGTACTTTTATATATAGCTTTTATTTATGTTTATTAATTTTATCCGTTTTATACTTTTTATATTGTAGATTATAGGCTGGTATAAGGTTGATATTAATCACCTTTGTCTACCTAATTTATTAATTTCCAAGAAAGCGCCCTCCCTTAAGGTTTATTTATATATATAGAACCAGTGGCGGCTCATGAGTAAACTTTAAGGGAGGGCGCTCTCTTAAAAATTGTTAAATTAGGTAGACAACAGCGATAAATATCTCCAAATATTAACTCTAAAAAGGTTGTTAGGTTTTTATCATATCATTTAATATATATAAATTACCCATAATTTCTTGGGAGGAGAGTGGGAAATCATTAAAATCACCCTCAGTAGACCCAAATGGTATTCCAATCCCGATCTTTTCATTATCAGCAGGTTATTCTAAAGCGAGAATGGCGCCTGAGACCATTTGGCCACTGAAGTTGGTCTTACTTAGTTAAATGAGTTTATTAATGTGCAAAGCCACTGTGCTATGGGCTCAGTCACGTTGCTAAATATGCTCTTTGAAATTGGCCCTTGGAGAGGACGGAAGGAAGGCCACTGGCATATACATACTAGTCTTGTTACTATTAAGTCTCGGTGATCAGCCGGTAGTAGGATGGCAGACTGGGTTTGTCTATGTGTGTTTTTATACTCCTCTTCTTTAAAGTAATTGTATGTGTTAAAATCTTTTTTAAAAGTGTTATTATATAACCAGTACTTGACGATATTTTCTGAATGGTAGTAGTAATTTATACTTAATAATTGTGTGTTATTTTCAACTAATATCAAAGTAAAAAATTCTACTAAGTCGGTTATGCCAGGCCATCATGGTCGACCATTGCCAAAAAATGTGAGCTTGCAATGCTTGGTGCTGGAGCTAGTTTGTGACTTGCAAAATAAATATATTTTTTTCTTCTCGTCACCCACCAGCATCACGGAGGCCATGACCGGCGCTTTTGTGTTAGAAATCAATAGGATGCGTGATAAGGAAATGTATAACTTGAAACAGCAGATTGCTACAGCTGGATCTGGAACAATACCAAAGGCATCAAAAATCAAAAGAAGAAAAAAAAAACTGTTTTGTTATCTCGACTTCTTCTTTAACCTTATTTAATATACAAATAGTATCATGTGAAACGGCATTTCATCATACGCCGCATAGAGTATTGGACCATCATCTAGAGTAAAAATATTCCTGTAGTGATAACACTGAGATTTACAAATATCAAATTTTACTAGTTTGAAGTTTACTCAATTGGGATTTGAGTCATACATATTTACTAATTACACTAATAAGTTGGGGATGGGGATGGTTGAATAGAGGAAATGTACATGCATTTGCATGAAGGAAATAATTGGGAATCATCATGGATTTATGAAAGAGTTCAACAGCAGATATTAGAAAAAGTGGGCAAACAACAACGCAATTCATCAATTATACATATATTTTAAAAAGGCCTATGATTCATTTAACAAAAATTAATTATTTAATATTATAGTCAAGTTTGGGATACTCAAAAAATCTTTCAAGATAATTGAGCTATGTACGACTGATATAAGTGGCAGGGTATGAATTTGATATCACTTATCAGATACTTCCAAAATACTTAATATGTTGAAACAAGAAGATGCACTTTCCCCATTACTTTATAATCAAGCCTTAGAGTAGGCTATTAGGGTAGTGCACTAGAGTAGGAAAATGTTACAATGCAGCTATTAGTATGCAGAGATGATTTAACTTTGTTGGTCAATAGTAAGGGAGCTGTTGTTATAAATGCAGAAAGGTTATTAATGAAATAGGTTTAGAAGTGAAAGCTAAAAAGACTGAGAACGATAATTTGGAGAGTAGTACTGCGAACAAAATATCATTTGACAGGGTTATTGGGTTCAAATATTTAGGAATTTTTTAACTAGTAATAACATTGTTAGATTGTAAATTAGTAGAAGAATACAGTCGGGGAAATGCATGCTATTGCTCGGTCAATAATTTGTTGACATCTCACCGGTTACCAAGGAATGTAACACTCAGAATACATAAAACATTGATTTAACCAGTTATTCTCTATTGGTGTGAAATGTGGTCTCTTACCTTGGATGACAAAAACAAATTTAGGGTGTTAGAAAATAAGGTATTTAAGAAGATATGTGATAAAAAAAAGAGATGAGGCTACTGGGGAGTGAAGGAGGTTACATAATGATGAATTACATACACTACAAAATATTGTTAGGTTAATCAAGTCTCGTAGATTATGGTCACAAAGCCATGCAACACGAAGCATGAATTGTTCAAGATACTGAAGGGCAAACCCAATGGAAAGAAACCATTTGAAAGATAAAGTGGATAGAACTAACTAAATATAGGGATAGGTGGCGTACTTTTGTAAGTGCAGCAATGAACTTTAAAGTTCCTAATGCCATAGAATAAGTAAGTATGAGGCTGAGAATGTTATAAACATACATAATAAATCACTCCATTTCCTTAAGGGGTAGGCAAGAAACATTCAATAAAGCACTAACATACACCCTTTGCTTCAAAAACTTACATAAACACAGTCATGAATGCTCTTTTATTCATAAAAATCTTAATGTTTAGCCTTTTTCACACATTCATCTACCACATTTATCCACACCTAACATGAGCTACCTTGTACTTTTGACCCACACACTCTACCTTCATATATTTGCTTTGTCAATTGATGCACACTTATCTTCTCAACATGCCCAAACCATCGTGACGCTTTTTTCACGTTTTCCTATTGGATTTGCCTTCAAACTGCACTACTTCGGCACCCATGCACTATGTCCATACAAGTTTTTCCACATACATTTCTTAGATAGCTCATTCCCACAGCATTCCCCTTGCTTTTCTGTTTCTCTTGACAAAGCCACGCTTCAGATCCATAAAACAATGTTGGGGTTAAAACACTTGTACCTACTGCCATATTTACCTCTTTCGATACTAGTTCATTCTTTGTGACATTCCACATACATCCAACTACTCTCCAAAATTCATTTACTCGTTTGTTGAATTCACCATCTATCCTTCCATTTTTACAGATACACACAATCATTTCCTGATCCATTCTTACCAAAAACTATCACCTTAGTATTGGAAACGAAGATTGATTCTGCAAGTCAGCCATTAATACGCCGTCATGTGACTACAGCAGCACTCTCACATACACATTGTCCAATTGTGCACCAACCACGTCCTCACAAGCATCCCTCATACACTTATCCATGACGAGATTAAACAGGCCTGGAGGCATAACACGACCTTGTCTAACATCCTGTTCAATGTCAAACCATTCGCTCAAAGCTCCATAAACCCTAACGCAAGCTTTAATTCCATCATATAATTCATCGTCATATTACTTCCATCATATTATTATTGTATTTACTAACCATGCATCCACACCATACTTTCTAAAAACTTTCCATAACATATACTTACTCACCTAGTCGTGTATTTTCTCCAGGTCAATAAATGTATAGTAAACTTTCTTCCTTAAGGTCATAAATTTCTCAATAATTGGCTGCAATGCAAATAGCTGTTCTATGAAATCTCCGGGTGTGAAACCCCAAACATTGTCCCCAATTTTTACTCATACCCTCTCAATTACGGCTCTCTCAAAAACTTTGCCTGGAATACTCAACAAACTAATTGTCCTATAATTCTTACATTCACTCTTACTGCCTCTGCCTTTATACAAAGGAACAATATCAGCATTCTTCTATGTCAAAACATGTTTAAAATATCATGCTTGTTTAGGCCTAACCTCATAACCAACATTATGAGTGCCCAATAGTGTGGCGCACGAATACATTTATTATAGCCCTTCTTTGTGCTAGTGTGGTTGGAGTCATGTAGCACTCATGTTGAACTTTTACCGTGTGCGTTCTGCTAAATAAGAACAGTGCGTTCCAAACTTCAAACTAAGTGTTTAATATTCTAGTCATTGGGAACATTTGAATTCCCAGCACACATACATATCACATATTGAGTAGCAGAAACAATATTGGAAGTAGTACCATGCGCACACACTTTAAGCATTTCACTTGTTATCTCATCTACACCTGCAGCCTTGCCATTCTTAAACACTCTCATAGCTTTTAACATTTCAGCTGCATTAATTGTTTCTTTCATATTAATATTTTCTGCTACTTTCTCTACTTTATTGCCTTACAATTGCTCAAAATATTCCCTCTATCGCTCTCTTATACTGTTTTCATTCCATCATGTTTAGTCTGAATGCCATAAGTCTTTCCTTGCACTCCTGGTTTCGTTCTCTTCGCCAATTTCTGGAATGACTTTTTATTTACTCCCAAATCACTCTGCATTCATTCTTCTTCTTTTAATCTTATTTGCTCTCTACTCTCCTTTATTACTTTCTTTGCATTAATAATTTTTCTCTTTGTATATGTCCCATAACTTCTTATGTTATGTTTCACACTTTACGGCATTCATTCGTTTGTACACTTCTTTTTTTTCTCTAACAGCTTAATTTTTTACCTGTTTATTCTACCATGCATATATTTTTAAGTTTCCCACCACCTTAACTCCACAAAGATATTTCACACACTCAACTATAGTATTTTTTTATTCTGTTCCAAGAACTTTCTATCTATGTCATTTACATTTAGTACTGCTGCGCTGCTTTCTCACAAAACCCCTACCTAGTTCAACTACTGAGATGACTAGGAAGTGATCCCTTCCACATTCAGCTTCATGCAAAGCCCTGACATTCTTGACTAAACTTTTAAGTCTCTCACCATACACTACAAAATCAATTATCACTCTCGAATAGCTCCTTTGCCATATATGAAAGGGAATAACGTTGAGCTTAAACAATGTGCTCGATACAAATGAACCTTTTCACAGACTCAATAACTTATTGCCATTCTCATTCACCCGGTCATCACCATACCTTTCTAACACACACTGTGAATTTTATCGAGTACCCTGCTCATCGATTAAAATATCCTAACAAGTTAGTTCTTTAGCCCTGTTTACATACATTTAAGACTTAACTGAGCTCATTCCAAAACTCCATTCTTATGTTCTTGTCTTCACCCTCCCCCAAAGCATAACCAGAAACTAACATAACTCTAAGAATACCTATTTTCTTACGTACCCATAAAGGTCTATATAGCACCAACTCATACCTTCTCTTAGACAGCTTAGCTACTGGGCTTTTGCTCTCTGACTTTCTCTTACCCATCCATCTACACCTGACCAGTGCCATCAAAACATATTTCCCTTTCCACTTGGTTTCGCATACACACAGAATATACACTTTTCTTCCAATCATTTCCTCTTAACAGTTCATTCTCGTTTCACAACTTCCTCTCACATTCCACATTCCAATAGTCCATATTCTTGCCAGTTTGTCAATCGATGGGCCCTTTAGTTTTAATCTCAGCTGCCCATCGTGGCTTTGGTCATCCAAGCGGCATCATGTTTACTGCGATCAAATACTCGAAAATCCTAAATCATAATTCAACCTTTCTCTTAAAATACTTGGGCAATCACAGTAATTGTTTCTGAATTGGTTATAAAAATCTTAAAAGAGATGAGGATATTATTAAAGTTCCCATATTCCAATTGGTTTGCTTTGAATAAAGTATTTTCTAATGAAATAAATAAAATGAGGTTTTTACTGCAGCCATATTTTCACTCTTTGTAAAAGTTTTTTCCTAATTGAGATAGATGGATAGCATAAGTGTACCAAATGATCATGAACTGAATTATATTTTGATATAAGACTCATTCCTCTAACACCAATACTTTTCACAGTTTGATGTGTTTAGTTATGAGCTCTTCACACACGCCAGGTTTTTGATAGACTGAAGATTGTCAGAAAGACCGGTCTGTAATTCCTTTTGGTCACTGATTGACGATTGTGCTTGAAGGGAAGCTGGACATTATAATAGTGATTTAATAATGGAAGTAATAATAAGAGTTGGTTTGTTTGGTAAAACACACTACCCCCTTTCTAGAATGGCCCATCGGCATAGTAAAAAGCATTAGTAGCGAGTAATTGTGTAGCGATGGTGGAAGAAATAACACGAGATTCGGAAAATATTATTAAAGGTTTCATCATAAGGCAACAACAGTAAGCCTACAACCATATTACATATAAGTAATAAACATATAAAATACTATCGTAATTTTTGAAAAGATGGCTAGTGCTATAAGAAATTATAAGTGGTTTTATAAAGCTTATAGTTTGTCAAAATTAGGTATAAATAGATTTTTATTATTATTATTATTATTATTATTATTATTATATAAGTATTAGATACTAAATACTTTATAGAAATTATAGTATTAACTTAATATCATTCATTTAATCATTTATTTATACGACATGGTATAATATATGTCAGGAGTCCTTTGCTCTAAGCAAGGACAACACCACAGGCTAAGCTGATAACATTTGTTCACGAGTCTCGGCTCACATCTAGTGTCGTCATCTGCGCATGCACATACCCACATTTGTGGACGGTACAAATGCGCACACAACCTCCTACCTCATTGGTGTTCTTGTCTTGCTGGATGCTCGTTACCTCGAAGACCATCATGTAGTGTCATGTGCTATTTTCATGTATATTGTCTTGTTTAGTAAAGTGCTACTTTGTTCATTCGGACATTCATGTCTACAATTTACCTCATAACATTTCTAACAATATATTTTCGCTGATAAGTGCGGGTGTTCTACCCTAATTTAACGTGTACTCCTATGATTAAACTTGTTTCGTTTGCAAAGAAATTCTCAACATCCATTTCCTAGGCTGACAATTCACCAAAGATTAATATATAGCATTTTGTGAATCGAACCCAAGACCCTTAACACATAAGGTAGACGTATTAATGACCGAGCTGAATTATTGTCAAGCAAAGTGGACAACATTTATAAACTAAAGATCTATCTATTCATTAATTTACAATAAAGTTAAACTATATTATAAATAGAGTGCACAACCAAAAGTGATTTAAAGTATTTACCTAACAGAATAATTATTATTGTAAAGTTAGTAATAGTAAAGCTAGTAATAGTAGACCAGGTAAAATAAATGTAGAAACAGAATGACGGAACGGTCTTTTATTGTTGGGCTGGGACCGGCAAGTATGACCAAAGAGCTACTCAATTCACTCCCCAGGTAGCGTTGGGAACTTGAACCTTTGCTCTGATTGAGAGAGTTGTATGTTTAGATAAACTTTTTCTCATCTCAAGGGTGCCAGAATAGATCTTTAAAGTGAGATCATTAGCAATGTCAATGGTCCTTATCCTTCGATAGTATGCATGTTCAACTAGATCAATGCTGGGCCCGGTCGGATCGAGGTAAGGTCTGTACTTAGTAAATTGTTTTACAAAGGCGTTTTATAAGACGTGAAAGTTCAATCACCCTTTCAATTTGTCCATTCCCGTCAGTCAGTGCTGTCTAATACATTTGAGGTGTGCACTAAGCCTGGTACATGCTCAATGTGCTCTCTAAATATACTACTGTAATGAGGGTATATATAATGTCTGATATATCCGTCTAGTAATGGTACGCTGGGGTTCATTCCTCTGAGGTAAAAACTTGGTTTCTGTTTGTCTGCTCAGTCACGTTGAAGACAGATTTGTTAGTTGAGATCATTTTACAACAGGTTAACTAGTGTTGCACTATGTTACCAGGCTCCTGGCAGTTTCCTGATTGCTACCAATCTTTACCCAACTAGTTACCAGTCTTCACTGCCAAAAGGTTTTTTAACTTCTCTCTTCCTCTTCTATAAAAACCAAGCAATTCCTCACCGATTCTTCTAAACCATTACCCGTCCAATACAGAGTGTAACCCGTTTATATACCCAGTGAGGTAAGAATGCCTCACATCAAGATCAGTAATTGGTTTGTTTTAGCTCTTTCTCCCCAATGGAGCTTAATATCTGATCAGCGTACATATTGTATGATGTAAATGAAACCAACTCGAGATGGTGAGCTCTGCCCCTCAGACCATCAATAAGCCTGACATAATCATCCTAAATAAATCCGTTGGGAGCAAGCGGACACCGCTGCTGCGTCTCTACGATTGAAAGTACATCATCTTAGTCTCTCAAATTTAATTTATGCTCGACACACATCCAGCTGCTGAACAACAATTTATATATTTACCATACTATCAACTTGGATGATTGTAAACTTATTTAACAATATTATTGTGTCATGATCACTGTCAAAGTGACAAAAGTATTATTAAATTAGGAGATATTGGATAATATTCAGCCCTCTCTATGTATTAAACGGTTGTACTTTTTTTTTTCCAATCAGTATATCTTGATTAAAGAATATATTAATTAATTGATAATATGTTTATGTCTCAGTGACATGAGCTATGAAATCATATTCAGTCATCCCATTATTTTATCAACAGAAGTTTGCATCTAGAGGAAATATAACCACATTTGCATAAAGGGAAAGTTGAAACCCATTTTGAAAAAAAACAACTATTAGTACATCCGACCAGGATTAAAATCCCTAACTCCCTGTCAATGTCAGTCTACTCCATTATGAGAGTGACGCCTTTAACCATGCAGCCACCAAAATAGGTAAAGACTATATTAATTACTCAACTATAAGATCAAGCTTGACCAATGTTCTGGTGATAAATGTATTGTTCAATTTGAAGATCTGAAATAATATTCATCCACCTCTTACACTTTTAACGTTTGTACTTTTTTTTATCAATCAACTTTACATTCATGAGTAACTATTATTAATACAAGTTTTATCACATAATTTTGATTGGAGAATATATTGATGCATGAAAGTAGATCTAGTAACTTTTCTAGCCGCCATATTCTTGTTTACATTTACTCATGAACATGTACTGAGATTTCTAGATAATAATCCTCAAAATAAGATGTTAATAGAAATAAGACCAAGTAACTTATCTAGTTATCAGATATATTCATCCCTGGGCTGTATGTTTCAATTCCCATAACCAATTATCTTGAAAAAAATATCAGTACAACTTGATTAAAATCGCTGTAACTGAAAAATTATTAAAAATTATGCGAACAGAATTCAACCCAAATAAGCGAGAATGTTTAATTTTTGAACTTTCATGTTGGTCCACACAACAATCTGCTATCAGAGTTTACCAACGAAAATTACATCTTCTGACCACATGAATTTACGTGCGCATAAGTGAACCTAGACCTAGTAACTTTTCTAGCAGCCAGATATGAATATATTCTCGCTTGTATTTATTTATATTTAGCTGTTTACGTATGAGTTTTTAGTGCTTAGAAGTGGCACGTACAGATGATTCACTCCTCTCGAGATATCTCATTTTTATTTAAATACTTGATTCTCTACCCCTCTCCAGCATTCATTGTTGTGTTATCTTAGTGTTCTGCTGTCTAGCTTCTCCAAGATAAAGAACCATAATCATACTTAAATATACTCAAGATTTAATTGCTTACTATATATTTGGAATCCTGGACTAAGGAGCGCTGGGGTGAAGGGTTCATTCATTATTCTTTTTTTTTTTTTGCGGGTGGTGGGATAGAAATGGTGACTATTTTTGGTACAACTCAACCCCCCTAAGTTTTTTATCATGTATATTCAAAGCATGGGATAGTATTTAATACAAATATTGTAACAAATTTTCTTTCTTGAAAAAAGGAATTAAATTTTTATGATTTGTATAATATTCCTAGCAAGATTTGTCACAATGTCACCCCATTAATCAAGGAAAACTTTGTTAAAGTTGAATTTATATACATTTCTTTTACGCAGTGATATTTTAGTAAGAAAATTGTAGGAAAGATGTACTGGACAGATTCAAAAGCCACCAAGACTATTTTAATATATTAATGTGCCAATTTATATGACCTAGAGCCATCACTTTTGGCAGATTGTATCAATAAAGATAGAATATTGGCGGAGTAACATTTATTTTAAATTTAGCTCTCCAAAAATAGATTTTTATTTTCAAAACACTTCTTGCTGGCTTATTAATCACGGCAAAGAAAAGAAAAAAAAAGTGCTACAAATAGATATTAGAATAGTAAACCCTCCTAAATTGTTGTTAAATTAATAAATATTTCGTGGGACCTCCCCTTTCTTCTTAAGACAATCTTACAAAGACTCTTTATAAGTGGTTTTATTACTAATTTAAATGCTAAATAAATGTGTGGTTAGATATTACAAAGTACTTTTGTTTTTCTTTAAATAAATAATTAAATGAATGTGAAAGTGCTCTGAGCTGGTAATTGTTAAAGAGAGCCGCTCCAGAGATTTGCCAAGCCTCCCCTTCAGGGTTGTTATAGTATAAATTACAAATATGGATTATTAATGTCTCCCTAAGAACCTTGTTGAGGGTTTTTATACTGGATATTTTCGCTATGTTTATTTTTAAAGGCATAATTTTATTGCTGAGCATCCCAAGATGGCTAACAACTTATTTAAGTTTGGTTACTCTTCATATAATATAGCTTAACACATTATATTATCACTATATTTTTTAAGATCTCCTTGGAACTGTTAAATCAGATACTGCCATTATATACCTTAAAGCTAATTACTCAATTTACATTATTTAAGAGGGTGTTAAAATTGGTATTCTATACTTTAAATCTGTGCGTGACTCATTTAGGTCAGCTCTTTGATGGAGTTTATTTAAATAATAGTATATATTTTATTATTTCGTTACTATTTATTGAGATTCAACTTAAAGGATGCTATATTAACTATGATAATATTTATATTAATGCTGCCTATGAAGGCTGTAGTGAAGCAAACATTTCAGGGGAGGTTTGGCCCCAACAGTCATAGCAAAATGAGAATTATGAATAATAAATACATTTAAAACTATCTGGAGTTTATTTAATGATAATTCGGGGAGAGAGGAATAATTTAAATGCTAAAAATATATTGAGCATTTAAAAACATACTTAGCATCTGCTCCCTCCAAGTCTGAGTTCTTCTTAAATAAAGGTATTAAAAGAATCTTGCCCGCCCTTCTGGAATAGATTTCCTCCCCTGCCCTTTGTTTATTTATCTCCTCTTATTATTCTCTAGTATGATAGACCATCCATTCTTCTATTGTCTGTCAATAGTTAATAATCCATCTTGATAGTATATAAAAGACGAATGTGGTTAAAAATGGCACCTCTCGGAAGTGAATTATGGAAGTTTTTTTAAAAGTTGGAGAAGAACATGCATATTGTAAGAGTTGTTTTATATTATTAAAAACCATGATTATTTTCAGTGTTTAAATAAATATGAAAATATAATTATGATGCAAAAGTTGGAATGATTTTTACTATATCCAAACAAATATTTTTACAAATTAGAATGTTGATACCGATGGAAAACAAAATTTAGCATTTGGAATAAAGTTTAGCAGTTGTAGTCCTGATGGCTGTACCACTCTACCCCGTTATCACCACCTGTTTAACCAATCACCGCCTGATCTTTCTTCTCTCTTTGCAGACTCATTTGAGAAGTGTTTTCAAATAGTTTCAACTTGAAATGTTTTGTTGTTTCCTTATCTTAGAGACGTACTTGCTTCCACAGCTCTCCCCACACTCGACAATACTTCCCATTTCCTTTGTCAATATTTTGTCCAAGTCTACACAGCTATGTCACGTGACTAATAACCACAATCGTAAACTACTTTCAAAATAATGTACATTAATATTAGAGTGGGGGCGACAAGTGATCAACTCATATTTTCTCGTTTTGTTTGAACCATAGTAAGGTAATATTAATTTGTTTGGTCAAATTTAGGAGGGAGGGAGTTGAACAGTCAAGCCCCTTACCCCCACCACCCCCAAACCATTTCCTTACTGCCTACAATATTAACACACTTGTTTGATAATTATTTTATTTACAGCTTATACATTTATTAAGGCATAACATTATATAATATATAACATTTTAAACTAACCCATTCTGAATACCTTCAATAAATCTCAAGCACAATAATTTTGAAATTTTCTTTCATTTCTTGTTTATTGGTTTTAACAGTTGTGAATATATGTCCTTTTCACTTAATATATTATATTAGAATTTTCAATTTGGTACAAGCTAGACAATAAATTTATTAAAATACTTAAAAATATAAAATTAAATATTATGTTCATTACTAGAAACTATTTATTGTATGAAGTAACTATATATTTTTTATAAAATCATATAGAATGTGACCTTAGAAAATTAAAATTTCTGCCAAATTACAGTATTTACAATAGATGTTTTGGAAGGGTTACCAAAATAATACCATCACATTTATATTGTAACATGGAGTTTTTATTATTTTTCTAGAAATATATTATACAGAAATGTTTACTAAAGCCTGGTCATTTATAATTTTTGCCGTACTTTTGTTGTATGGAATTGTTCTATGGTCACTATCTACCAAATGGATGTTCACTGTGCCTTGAAAATACTGGAAATAAACAATACAATTACTAAACAATGAATGAATAGTTAAAAAAATGTTATTATAAGTCCAAATATAAGATATAATTATAAAATTAAACAATTTTTAAGGTATAGTACATGTAGGTCAACAGAAAGAAGAAAACAAAACAATTCTTAAATAAAATAGGTGTTGTCTTGTATTTGGCTCTGAGCCAACCTTGAGGCTCACTAAGTATTAATGAAACTGGCCCAAAGTATTAAACATGTTACATATTATGACTATCTTAGTTACATTCTTAACAGGCTATGCAAATTATTTTATTGTGTATACCGTACTGTTGTCTTAAATTTTACTATAGATATTGACTAAACAAAATTGTATAAATATATTATTTCTTAATTCAAAGATTGCTCTTTTTTTCTAGCCAATAAAAAGTGTTTTTATAGGTCTGACCCTAATATATAGCTATTTTCTGTTTTTAAAACTATTGATAAATGCTTAACACAACTGTATTATCAGTCCTTTTCTTCATGTAAATAAAAGAACTAACTAAATCAAAAATACTTGTTAGTGTTAAGCAAAAATTGAAGGTCTAGAAATTTCGCTTGGATAGAAACCCAGCTCAAGTGACTTGAATTTGATCCAGGTTGGTATTAGTTTGTGTTGGATAGTATTATGTTTCAAAATAACAGTTCCTCAGTTTGTCCCAAGCTATAAGTCTCGCCTACAATCCATAACTCCATACCATATCCTTCTATTATTTTATATATATGTTTAATCCTTGTAATATGTTTATTTTAAACATACACCACATTATAACTATGTAATAAGATGTCAACTAATTCTAGTGAAAAAGTATAACATGCTACTGAATCAAAAAAGTCAATATAATTAATTTTGGATTATTTATTTTTTAAACCAGATATGATTCCATATTTTCAACTATTTAATGGAGACTTATAAGTATGTTACTATTCAAAGCCAATTTAGTCAAGTTATAAGCGTGTCGGAGCACATATCAAGACACTTATATTGGGTATTGTGTGGTATGTTTACTGCATTTCCTTACTCATCAATGCTAGTTGTATTTTAATTCATTTGTAAATATTTATTCGCATTTTTCATCTTCAAAGCACACTTCAAATAAGATTAGAAGAAATTTGTGAGGATTTTAAAGCAGTATGATCATATAAAAATAATTCAATATTTATGACACTATTGAGGAGACACACACACACACACACACACACACACAGTTTGGTTATGTTTAATGGCAGGAAGGATGGAAGAGTGAATAAACTTGGGACCAACAAGGGAGAAATTATCTAACTCTCACGTGGGTTTTATTGGTAGACGTTGCAAATTTTAAATAGACGGTTTAATAATATGGCTAATATTTGGATGGACAAATGAAGTAGAGTAGAGCCTATAAATGGTGTCCCAGTGTTGTTTGCTTTGCTGCCCGAACAGAATTAATATATACCCACTATTGATTGTTCTCTCTGGTAAAAATAATCATTCGGACCTGGAAGCCAGCTTCAACAAATATTTTAAATCAGTATCTCTAAATGAGATAAAGGTGGTATTCTCTTCTACTAGAGTTAATGGGTGTAATTCAGACTCTAAATAGTCTTTGGAGTAAAGTCCAAGAACCAATACTGATTCGAGACTAAAAATAAGTGGAAATCTGTCTAAGGATATAATGTATCATCTCTATCAATCATATGTTTTATTTTTGATACAATTCTTGAAAAATATAAGATTCCAAACAATTTAAAAACACCCCGAACAAAATGTAACGCTTACAAAAAAAACACTTGTACGTGACAATCTAGCCCATTCAAATGTATGAAATGGTTTGGAGCATTTTCAACAGTGACCCACTTTAACTGAACCATTTTCTAACTACGCCATGGGCAAAGAGTCTTTATTTGAGATTTTTTCTTCAAATTGTCCGTCCTCGAAGGGGCCCTATTCTTTAAATATGCATGCATATAATCCATCTAGACCTGGTCTTAAACTTGTGGTGGTAAATAACTAAGTAATGCAAGGATTTTGTATCCAAATCAAACCTAGCTTGGGAGATAATCATTATTATTTGTTCATGTATTTATCAATTTTCCTCCATCTTGATCTAAAGGCAATGTAAGGATATAATTATTTATTCAACACAATGAACTAAACATAATTATTTACAATACCGGTATTAAAATATATTACAAAGCTATATTTTTTTTTCAAGTTTTTGTTTATATCATTCATTTCATTAGAATCAAACCCTTAGTAAGAAAAAATATAAATATATTGTTGTGAAATAATGGAAATGGAGACCAAGATTTAATACTTTTAAAACACAATAGTTAAATGGCACTGAGAATATACTTATATTCATAATAATAAACAATTTGTATCTTTCAAATGTTTCTGTAAATGTCAAGTCCTTCATTATAGCCTCTCTAAATTATTATTATTATTATTATTATTATTAATCTAGATAATTTATACAAATAAATAAAATCTTCTTTTTAAAAGTATTAAATAAATTTACCCAAATATTTGAGTAAACACCACCACCAAACGTGTATGTATGTATATCCAATGTCTGAAGGTGTATTGTGGAATACCTGTCTACACTACATTAATATCAAATGAAGACCGTAGAGGGCTCAGATCCGCATGAAAGAGATTCATACGTAACATATTATTTTTCATTCCTGGCTTAAATTGCCATGTGGCTTCAAATATTCTATTCAACGTTATTTGTGTTTGTAGCCATAATAAAACATCCATATTCGTCATAGTAGATTGAACATAAACTTTATATCTCTATAAGTAAAACCACCTTTCGCTCCATGAGGTAATTGTATTACATTTGGAAGAAAGTATAGGAAAGGTGGATATAAACATTTAAAAAAAGGGATAAACACAATACGGCTTTTACAATGAAAATAACACAGTTCCCACTTTACATTGCTGCCATTGTACAAAGAGGTAATTACTGCCTCTTGAAGAAAATCAATCTTCACCGCCCAATCCCCCAACCTAGGTTTCATTTTATCGGAACGCATCAGGAGGTAGTGTGAAACACTTCACACTCCTTCACCAGTGACCAGAACTAGGACTAGCTAGCACCCTCTCATTAACCTGACTGATGCTTGCCAACACATCTTGGTAGTTTTGAGCAGGCCCTTTCATATCCATTGAAGAATATATATATTTTATTTTAGTTGTGTCTCGTAGTGTAGTTAACTTTTCTGGACTATATCAAATAATAATTATCCTAGCGGTTTTATTTGAACTGTCAAACATTTAAACAGTAGATAGATTTTGGTCATATTTAAATATTTTATCATTATTGTTTGTATTTGAATTCAATCTAAACGTGTATTGAATATGAGCAACTAAAATCATTTTGTGAAACGTATTGGATGAAATAATTTCTTAAAATAACCCACATCCAATTAGATTACTTTTTAAAAACTTTAGTTACGTTGTTATGTGTGGGGAGTAAATGAAGATATCAAAGGTCCAAGCGCCCGCTATTTAGGAAAAAATACTTTCAATACACTTGACCGGGATTTAATCTCCGATCTCCCAGTCACTCGTAAACCAGACTAGATGTGACTAGCAGTTAGTCTGTGTGCCCTAATCTGTGTGCCCACAGGCAGGGTTAAAACATAATTATTATAGTTATTTTTGGACAGACATGTGAAAATAACTATGTTTTTTGCTAAGAATCGAATTTGGTTTAACTCTTGTTTACTTTGTTTCATTTTGTGGGTCAAACAAGTAAATAATTGTGGGAGAGTCACACCAGCTCTAGCAATCCAGAGTGTTTGTGACATTTATTTGTTTGTCGGGAAACTGAACATGAAATTGGTTTAGAAATATATTATTTTTAATTGGTTTGAAAATTGATTTGACTAATTTACACAAGTGATAACATAATCAATGAATAAAAAGTTATAAAAGTATGTTTAAATAAGTATTATTAAATGTAAACTTATTGAATGACTCTGGAGAGAGTATTAGTGACAGATCAATCAATATATTAGCTTATGTGTGATTGCTGTATGCAAACATGACCCAGCACCTAGTAGTAGTGTCAGTAAGTGATACAAATTATTTTGGTCTAAATGTATAAATACCATGAGTCGGTGATAAAATGTATTTGTTTTTGTACTTTATTTCCTTCCTTTCATGTCTCGTTAATGGAATTTGCCGAAAAATCATTTTCTTAAACTCTAACTATGGTGCTAGTTATATCGATGAATAATTATTTGAAAAAAAAAAATCTGTTTTACAACATTGGATTTTAAATTTATTTCCATAGGAGAATGGCTTCTAAGTAGTGGGGAAAGGGGGAGGGTATGTTTGAAAAAGCCCATCTATCCATTCAATTTTGGCGGGGTAATTTCCGCTATTCAGATTGTTTATATGCATTTTGATTTCATCCACACCAATAAATATGTAGACAAGTGTGTCAGTCTCATTTAGTATAGTTTATACCAATAACAAGGAGGTTGAAATTCGAGTCCCAGTCGGGCGTACTGGCTGTAGAGATGGACATTTTCCAGTAAATTTTGAGTTGAAAATTTTTCCGCAGTGGTAGATTGTGAATGAGGTGTTGAATTTTAGGGGTGGCACCTAGACCCTATTATAATATACACAAAGTCATTCAATAGTGTCAATCCCAAGTTAATCATCCTTTATTATGAATGGCTGTTTATAGTAGGAGCACCATAGTAAGAATAGCATCTGACAGCTACAAACATCATTAAAATTACTGTTATGTATTCATGCGTCAAGAAATGAGATCTACAGCCATAACTTTTGATAGATAATATAAATAACTATAAAATAGTACTAATAATATATTAGAGAATTTCAATATTTACCACAAGAATATGTTTGTATTTTCTAAAAGTTCCTTCCTAGTATTCTCACTGTACCTAAAACGTAATGTATGGTCTACACTAGCGGTTCCCAACCGGGGGTACGCAAGAGGACATTAGGGGGTACACGAAAAGAAAACGGTAATGGCGGCCACTAGCTAAAAATAAGAATTTTTAAAAAAATTAAAAAGAATTTTAAAAAGTAGGTAGAAATTTTTACTAATATTTTCAGTTGTAATATTGGCCTTCATATCAATAAAATCTTCTATGAAAGAGGGGTTGAGTCCGCTAGAAGGATCGGCCTTGCCTCCTCCCACCCACGCCACTGAGAAGGGTTAAGGGGTTGCGTCCACCGGAAGTATCGGCCTTCCCTCCTGCCCACGCCCAACCCCTCGCCTACATCCCTTCGTTCAGGATTGGCGCTTTCCTTCCTCGGTCTTTTAGACTTGATAATTGACGCGTGCCGGGCTGTGCATAAGAACAAAGAATAAATTAGTGATATGTTTAACTTTTGTTGTGGGTGTTTGTATTGAGTCGTATGCGTGTTATTCCTACAATCCTACGTCAATTTTTCTACCAACTACCTACTAATCACGTGATTTACGCTATGGATCTGTGTGGAAGCGGAAGTTGACTGAAACACCAAATGAAGTACCGTACACATCATTCGACACTGATTGGACCAACAATACGACACCACAACAGGTACAAGACCCAGTGCCAGAGCATGTGAGTAAACAAACTGCAGTCTTCTTATTCTTCTTCAGAGGGGATAATAACCAAGAAAAGAAGGTATTTGGACAGCTACAGTAACTACGGGTTTTCATATATAGGAGAAGAGGACTGCACTGAGCCCCTCTGTGTTGTATGTGGGGAAGTATTAAGCTACGGTTCAATGAAGCCTTCTTTGCTCACAAGGCAAACATCCCGAGCATTTTGAATCCAATAAAAGTGATTCATTCAAAGCTACCGAGGCCTCCTACTACATTAGCTATCGTATTGCGAGACGAGGTAAAAACCACACCATCGGTGAAAATTTAATTTCACCATGCCTCAAAGATGCTGTCAGATGCATGCTTGGAGAGGAAAGTGCTCATAAAATGAGCTTAATACCTCTCTCAAATAACACGGTGTCTCAAAGAATACGGAACAAGACGATGTTGCGAGCACAGTCATAAGTCACGTCAAAGATTGTGATTTTTTTTCTATTCAAGTCGACGAAAGTACCGACATAGCGCAATATTCTGTGCTACTTGTAATTGCTAAGTACTTGAAAGACTTAGAATTCGAAGAGAATCTCCTTATTTGTCACCCTTTGAAGGGCCGTACGACTGGTAAAGACGTATTTGAAGCAATTGATCACCATTTTGTTAAAAAAGGAATTCGATGGTAAAAATGCATTGTGCTCACCACAGATGGAGGAAAATCTATGGAAAGCTGCTACTCAGTTCTTCGTGCACGCGTGGCAGAAGTCGCCCCAAAAATGAAATGGACTCACTGCTGTACAGTCCCAATATCGCATTCAGTTTTCCAATCTTTGTGTTAATTTGTTTGCTTACTTCAAAAATAAAAAACTATATAATGGAAAAATAGACCATTTATTTTAATTGAACATATACCTTTTTTGGAGAAATTTTCGGAATCTGTAATGGGCGAAAAAATTGAGGGGAGGGAGTAAGGGGGAGGATGGCTGGAGGATTTGGGGTAGGGGGTACGCGGAAAGGAACCAAGCCAGCTGGGGGTACGCAGTTTGAAAAAGGTTGGGAAGCACTGCTCTACACAAACACTTTACCATATTGCATGCACCACACCTAAGTTAAAAATAATATAATAGAAACCTGAGTATTTATTTATTTCAGAATAAGGTTCCTACCAATGACTACAAAATGCAAAAACTAAAATTTATACATGTTTGCCCATTAAAGTAATTTAAAGAAAAAATATGAATCCGAATAATGCACTATGCCAAATTTAAGACGTGTTTTAGAACCAAAATTTAGTTTCCGTTCAAATACAACTAAAAACTATCAACTATATTCGGAAATTGAGACAGACAGTTTTAGGGCCGATGCTATCCCTGAACTATACGGGATTTGTCACCTAGTTCAACACTGTCAGAAAAAGCCACCAATGACTTAATCAACGTTTATTTTGCTCCTTTTTTAGTTTCACTTGTATGTGATTGGATATAAACACACAATACACATATTGTTAAGGTTACAGTCGTTCACTTGGTATTGATCTAAATATAGACACCTGATTAATATAATCGAGCCCTTGACATTTGGCTAAGCTTATGGTTTTTAAAATGTACTCAAACAAATATCAAATGAACCACCGCAACACAAACTAAATAAGAATATCAACATGTTGTGTAATAAATAGTTTTACTGTGTTGGAAACTTTGTATAATAGGCATATAAATATTGGGCTAGATCATGTGACACTTTTTTTCCACGTCTTAATGTTTGTAACAACTTACGTTGTAACAACACTTACCAACTGGGACAGCCAACTGGGACAGCCAACTGGGTCAACACGCGGCACTAACT
>CABEEJ010007927.1:5164-17322 GCA_901482245.1 Timema douglasi | reverse complement strand
TATGAAGAGTTTGCTCAAGATCGACTCAATACTCGTTAGTGTTACGAAGAGTTTGCTCAAGATCGACTCAATACTCATTAGTGTTACGAAGAGTTTGCTCAAGATCGACTCAATACTCGTTAGCGTTGTGAAGAGTTTGCTCAAGATCGACTCAATACTGGTTAGCGTTGTGAAGAGTTTGCTCAAGATCGACTGAGTTTGTAGACCCAAAGTAATGTAATCTCGGGATGGTCTGAGTGTTTGGTGAAACTTTACAAGACGGTATTCAGGAGGTTCAAGACACAAACATCCCACAAATAAATATTTACAAAAAAAGAAAAGTATTACTATACAATTTAAAATCAAAATAAAACTATAAACATACAGGAAAAATAATTACTTTTGAATTAATGTTTCTTTCTGTAACATATTTGAACATATCCTGTTTGTATTAGATAGAAACTTCAAAAGGACAGATAGGCGTGCATATGTGCATATAGGTGTGTCAGTAGTGCTCTAGCACACCATAGTGACCAAACGTGTCTTTGCATTTCAATTCAATCCCACGGTGTGCCTTTTGAGTTTTAAAATCTCCATCACACAACTGAGAAATAATAAATAATGCTTTTAACTTATTTGTTTTGGTCAAATTAGGTCAGCACATTATGCGTATAATTTTTTTTAAGTTGATTAATTAATTAAGCTTTATTTTATATTGGAACACCTCTGTGGTCAGAGTTCTTGGCTACAGATACAGAGGTCCCAGGTTCGATCCTCAAGGCTCCCATATTTTCTGTGAAACAGTGGATCTGGAATGAGGAAATACTTGAATAAAGTATCAGCTCTGGTCTAGAAAACTGAGATTAATGGCAGTTGAAGGATTCATTGTGCTAGCCACACGATGCCCTCTAAACCATATCTACGGCATTTATAGACACACCTGAAAGTCAGTGATGAGCTCCAGGTATTTCAGATCTTTGATACGAATAAATGCCTTCTTGGCGACCTCCAGTTCGAGCCCATCAAGGGCTGCGTGGGCCAGGGACCCCCAGTCCCCGTCTGTGACCCCCAGGCATGCCACTCTGTATGCCTCGCTGGAAACAAGTTGTTATTATAGAAACATCAATGTCTGGTGATACAAGTTACTCGCCGCTTATAGCGAGAATTCAGACAATAACAGCTGTAGTTTAGAATCAGCCAAGGCTATGTCCGACTACCTTGCAAGCATTACGGCTTACAGCGGGGCTGGGCCGATCATCGGACACTTTGGCCACCCATTGCTTACACCTTACACTTACTTACTTTCTTGTTCTATGACATTAGGAGTTTGAATGTTCATTGTCACACTTACAAACATATGCAACCTATCCCTATCCTGAGATAGTTCTATCCAGTCCACCTCACTACACCCTATCCCTATCCTGAGATAGTTCTATCCACTCCACCTCATACCACCCTATCCCTATCCTGAGATAGTTCTATCCAGTCACCTCATTACACCCTATCTCTATCTTGAGATAGTTCTATCCAGTCCACCTCACTACACCCTATCCCTATCCTGAGCTAGTTCTATCCAGTCACCTCATTACACCCTATCTCTATCTTGAGATAGTTCTATCCACTCCACCTCATTCCACCCTATCCCTATCCTGAGATAGTTCTATCCACTCCACCTCATTACACCCTATCCCTATCTTGAGCTAGTTCTATCCAGTCCACCTCATTACACCCTATCCCTATCTTGAGCTAGTTCTATCCAGTCCACCTCATTACACCCTATCCCTATCTTGAGCTAGTTCTATCCAGTCCACCTCATTACACCCTATCCCTATCTTGAGCTAGTTCTATCCAGTCCACCTCATTACACCCTATCCCTATCTTGAGCTAGTTCTATCCAGTCCACCTCATTACACCCTATCCCTATCTTGAGCTAGTTCTATCCAGTCCACCTCATTACACCCTATCCCTATCTTGAGCTAGTTCTATCCAGTCCACCTCATTACACCCTATCCCTATCTTGAGCTAGTTCTATCCAGTCCACCTCATTACACCCTATCCCTATCTTGAGCTAGTTCTATCCAGTCCACCTCATTACACCCTATCCCTATCTTGAGCTAGTTCTATCCAGTCCACCTCATTACACCCTATCCCTATCTTGAGCTAGTTCTATCCAGTCCACCTCATTACACCCTATCCCTATCTTGAGCTAGTTCTATCCAGTCCACCTCATTACACCCTATCCCTATCTTGAGCTAGTTCTATCCAGTCCACCTCATTACACCCTATCCCTATCTTGAGCTAGTTCTATCCAGTCCACCTCATTACACCCTATCCCTATCTTGAGGTAGTTCTATCCAGTCCACCTCATTACACCCTATCCCTATCCTGAGATAGTTCTATCCAGTCCCCCTCATTACACCCTATCCCTATCCTGAGCTAGTTCTATCCAGTCCACCTCACTACACCCTATCCCTATCCTGAGCTAGTTCTATCCACTCCACCTCATACCACCCTATTCAGAATAATTTTAAAGGAAATAAGAAGCTGTTCCGGAAGTGGGTAAAGAAAATGGAACAAGGAGGGCAAGGAAAGAGCTTTGGCGAGGACAGAAGCGCAACGACCAAACACTTACCAGACAATGGTGGGCCTCAAAGTTCACAAGTGAAATACAAAACAAAACAAATGATAGTTTTATTGTTTTCTGGGTACATCCCTCCAGAAGAGAGTGAAACACAGACTGGACTATGGTAGATTGTGTGGTCGTCTGTTCATACTTGCGTCTTTACTCTCGGTAGATAGAAACAATGTTTAGGTGGGATATTAAAGTGGCGTGGTTGGTAGCATTGTGCGACAATATAGGAAGTGTGAACGGTAAAATGGTGGTGAGTATTTAACAGGTTGATTATTGAATTATTAAATTATCAGTTATTATTTATATTTAAATAGAAATGAGTGACTGAGAGGAAAGTAGAGAAGGCTCTCTAAGGTTGAGGCCGGGTATTTGGTAATATCTTGGTGACAAAGTTCCCACCTATTAGGGAGGGCTCATATAACTCTAGTACTATTGCGTGACTGATGTGTTTGGCCATGAAGTGCTAAACGTCTGTTGCACTTGGTGACAAAACAGTGACCATTCATTTGTTGGCCGAATGCTTCACCAAAGGAACACTCAGACAATGAGTGAAGGGGTAGGACGGGGTAAGACGGGGCTAAGTGTTGTAGACAGTTGAATGTGTGAATAGGAGAAACATTAAGAGTTTTAAGGATAAAATGGCATGTATGACTCGGTGTATGGATGTTGTTGAAGCGAAGGGAGTATACAAGGAAAGGGAAGTGTGGAGAAAGCTAGTGAGGATGGATTAAGTATGGAATTGTTGTTTTTTGAGCTATATCCACAGTTTCTTGTCCACCTGTAAGGGAATGGTGTGATCAGGTATGTATGTATATATGTATTTATGTACATTTGTAGTAATGAAAATAAACTAAATGATCAGAGTCAGGGATTGTTCTGATCGGTTCAGCCCCCCGTCTCCTGACCTAAATATTCATTTCTGTTGCTTTCCATTGACTTTAGAAGCAATAAATTGCTCATTTAAACCAAGTTCACAATTGAAGACACAACAAAACACGTATTTATGACATGAGTCTCGTACAGTTGCCCTGAAGAGCTGTAAGATTGCTGTGGGTGAATGTGAGATGAACGACGTGACCTACTTGAACATCTTCTTCTCCAGGTACTGGTACATGGGGGCTGACAGAGGGACCTCTATGGACGACATGGTGGACACGTGCAGGCAGAAGATCTTGGAGCCGCACACCCCCACCACAAAGCCCTGCCGTAGGAAACAAAGCCGTACCGTACGTACAGTGTTAGTGTACACTCAGTTCTCCACTAGAGCGCAGCCCATGTTGGAATAAAGAGGAAGGTTATTGCGTTGTAGGTAAAGTTATCGAAACCACTTAATTAGCCGGCCTGCGCTCTATTTGGATACAATTATAGACCTTTTAATAGTTTAGACCGGTGTTTCCCAAACATTTTAGAACTGCGGCCTAATTTTTATTATAACATGCTTTAATGAACATGGCCGAGCGGGGTTAGGAGGTGTCAGGGGATTTTTGGTTTAATTTTCTTACCCCGGTACTTTTTAAAAAAAATGTATTCGTGTACATTACTATGCACCTTATAATTTTCTATTTTTTTAAAAATATCTTTTCCTGTTTCAAATACTTTTTGCTGCCCACAGTTTGGGAGCCAATGGTTTTAACTTTTAACAATGGGAATGTGCTTTTTTTTTTATAATAATTCCAAATAATATGAAAGAAATACATTTTAAACTTGCTCTGCATTTAAGGTTCAGTTTTTAAAAGGAAATGTTAAAACAGTTACCAGATCTACTTTCACGTATTCATGCGTCAAATGATGTCACTTTTGATAGACATTAAAAATGAATATAAAATAGCAATAGTAATTAAAAAATTATCAGTGTTGACTGTAATTATGTGTTTGTAATTTTCTAAAAGTTTCTTCCCGCCAGAATTCCAATATAGTCCCCAATTACAAAAAACACTAATTGTTTTATTACAGTCAACAATGGTAACATTTTACTATAGTACTCTAGTTATTTTATATGTATTAATAATATCTATCAAAAGTGACATCACTTGACGTGTGAAAACAGTGTGAACATTGAAAGTGAAGGAAGGAGTCTCTTGTTCTCCGCATCACTTACACACAGCGAGTAGTAGCAATCTCCTTCCTTGCCTTCAATCAGGACGTGTCCTTGTAAGGTGGACAAATGGATTATTCCGTAGGAGAGAAACAGTTTGGAGGTGACTGGATCTTAGGAGGACGACCTAGGAGGAAAGGTTGAGGGAAAGAGGAGCTTAGGAAGGAGGAGGCAGAGGACAGGACTGGTCTAAGTTCACTGGACCTGTCGTATGACAGAACACCTAATAATAAGAGTAATAATTAGAGATGGGTCGAATCCACTATTTCTCAAATCTTGAATCTCGAATTCAAATCATAGCAAATTGTTAGAAATTTTAACTATTTACAAATAGACTACATTACACAATATAGTCCTATGATGTAAATTAAGATTTATTTCAATCACGCTTTCAATTTCAATCAACCCCAATCACCCCTCACAAAATACTGGTTAAAATCCAGCCAAATTAAACAATCTAGACTCATATTATTGTTTAAAAATCAAATCAATCAAAATTTGAGGGTCTTTTAGTTATTTTTAAAAGTCTTGTTAGAATGGGTTAAGTTTCGAAAAAACATTAAATAAACAGATTAGGCTTAATTATCCTTTGATTAACTTCAATCATCATTGAATGATAATAATTTATTTTAATAATTAAAGCTAAAATAAAAATACAAACAGATTTTAAAAAAAGACTAAAACAATATGCTTAACAATTAAACATGCTTTGGAAATAGTGAACTCAATAATGTTGTATTATTGTTATTTATTTTATATCTATTATCTACCTTTGTGTAGGAAACAAGAAATATATTCGATTCTTGCGATGTATCAACTTCTGAGAATACATTCTGTTTAAAACACGAACATATTTTCGACTCCAATATGTTCATTCCCATTTTATTAGGCAGGTCTACGTTTGAATATTTTTACAGTTACTTCAATAACATATTTAAAGAAATAATAAACTCTTAGTTAATATTAATTTTAAAACAAATTATGAATTAACAAGTCTTTGTTTGATGATAGCAGTTACTAAGTGATCAGATTACCTGAGTCGATATACAATACAGAGGCTGGTCTGAGTAAACAAACAGGTTTATCGCTGTCTGACTGTGACAGCATTTATTATCTAACTTAAGGATCGTATGCAATAAATTGGGGTTCTTTTCATAGTTGTAGATAATTAAAACCAGTCGGGTAGTAAGAATTAACAGTCGTGTTTATTTAATCATCACTCTGGTGGGTAAACAAAGCCGTAAGTTGTTTTATTTATTTTGAGTTTATTTGTAATTCTAGTTTTGATTTTCAGTTTTTGAAGAGTTTTAATGTTTTCATTAAAATATTTACAAGATTGTTCGTGAGGTGAAAGTTTATAAGTGAGCATGCACTGAAACGGTTGAGTCCAAGTTTCCCATAGAGGGGGGAGGTTAGGGTACTAGGCACGTTACATTTTCCACAACTAACAATTTTTATTTTTTTTTAAAAGAGATTTTATTCATGTTTTATCTCTTTTGTCCGACAAAATAATGATCACAGATTAAGTTGTGCTTTTCAAGTAGGCCTAGCTAAGTAATTTTTGAATTCAAAACTCAAAATATGATGCTATGTTTATGAGGTGAAAGATTCTACAATCGAATCCTCAAATCTCGAACACTTGTCAGGATTGATAGCGTTCACGTACCATGAGTTTCTGTTGGTGCACCGGGAAGTTGCCTGCTTTGATGCTGAGTACGTTGTTGCCAGAGAAACACAACATGTCCTCACAGTGCGAGTTCCACGCTACACTGTTAGCGTTGCTTTCCTGGGAACAAAGACATCCTGGAATACAACCTTGGATTTTAATACATTATTATTATTATTATTATTATTATTAGCACCGCGTCTTACTACCCGTTCGGGCTATACGCACTTACACTAATGTGTAATGGTAGGGTGATTGTGAGATGAAATGGAGGACCTACAGTTTAACGTGGAATCCGAACCACGGTTGAGGCCTGGCATTCCCCACATTCACAAGATGTCTTGTCAGAGGTGAAGGAAGGGTTTGGTAATCAGATAAATCTGTGCCGGGACCGAGGATTGAGCCCCGGCCGCCAGCACAGAAGTCTGACACCTTACCCCTAGACCGCCAGGTCACCCTTATTTTAATACAGTCGAATGGAATACACTAGTTGGCGGAATGGAATCTTTAATCTGAGTCTTCATTTTACCTACAAATACTGAATGTTAAACATTTTTTGTTTTAAAGCATTCATTATAACATTCATACATTCAGTTTGTCAACCTCGGTGGTGTTGGGGTGAAGTGCTCGACTCAGGACCTGATATTCGTGGGTTCAAACCCGGCCGGGGTCGACACATTTTCTTGAGCCATATAAATCCATAGCACAGCTTCCTTCATAGGGGCAGTAAAGCCGTCGGTCTCATGTTGATTGGGGAATGTAACAGAACCCTGGAAGGTGTGTGAAAATACCTTTTCGGGCGAAATTGATCCAGGCCCTTTCATGCTCGCTCAGAGAAATTAAGTGTGTAAGGCAACAAGGAACCACCACCACAGTTTCTGAACTTTTCTATAAAGTTACCAGATCTACTTTCATGTATCCATACGACAACCCATATGATCTGCAAGACTAATTATCTTGAGCAGCTGTCACTTCCGTGAGTAAAAATTTTTACAATAAACATTTTGTTGCAAATTATTTTTTTCCTTCTAACTAACCAATGAAAATAATTGTTTAGATGTTTCTTATTCTGTAGTTCACATAGAAATCGTCACCTTCACTTCATAAATAAAGATGGAGAACCAGAAGAGATAAAACCCTCGATGAATGTTAATACAAAATAAAAACAAACACACACATTAATTTATGTTGACCATTTATAAGATAAAAGATTCTCGGAATTACTTCTATTGTTACCAAAGACGAAAAACAAAAAAACATTACGGTTCTATTAATAGTTTTTGTAATTTCAAGTAATCGTGAAAAAGCCAACTATGTAATAATCCTTAGTGAAAAATTACTAAACTCTTTTGATTAACTGTATAATTTTTCGAAGCAAATAAAAACTATTTTCACAAGGGTTGACATTAGTTACATTGAATTAAGGTTTTTAGGTATTCCAAACAGTTAATTTGAGTTACAGTAGAACCTCTCTAATCCAACGCTCTGGTTGGTCTGACCGCAGCTCAGGAGCTTGCATGCACCGACTGGTCGGCCATTGTTCACTAGTCAGTTGTTTTGCTGCCTTGGTGAGCCGGCATCTAGCGTCTGGTACGTGGTAATTATTCGTTGTGCGTGGATTGTGTTTTGTGTATGTAGTTTTTGCATTACGTACATTATGTTTCTTTAAATGACAAGTTAAAAGTCCTACAGAGACTGGACAAATCTCTCCAACAAATTGTTAAGGAACTCGATGTAGGAGTTACTACAGTAAGATATTGAATCTTTTACGGTGATGGTGGATGATGAGAAAGCATAAAAAAAGTCGCAAAAACCTAAATAAGAAGCCAAAAGTGGAACTACTAAACAACGTGTTATAAAGATGATCAATTTTATTGTGATATTGCCTCGCAATCGGGCATCAATTATTATGTTTCCGGATTTTATATGACGACTATGGGGCTGCAATAATGTGGACCCGTGTATGGCTTACAGTGAGCAGTAAGTATGATGATGATGATGATGATGACGCGTGTATGCCTTACCACGCACTTGTACACGATTATAAGTCATTCACGAGCTAGGTTCACCTGGATGACAGCTCGAAATGTTACTAGAAGTAATCCCTAATGTATCACTACGCCAACAGCTGACATCTATCACTTTGGATGACTGTAATGAAAACAGATGGTAATATATTAATGTAATAGTTAACCACAGTAATTTAGGCCAATATTATTTATATATTTGGGGTCGGACACAAAGTTTATTTATAGTTTTATTCCTCTTAAAAAAATATTAACACCACTTTCACAAAAACTTCTAACGAACATAGCCTCAAAATGGTGACTGACGAATCTAAACCATATGATTGAACATAACGGTAAACAAGTTTTTTACAATGGTGCGGATACGCAGTTGATGAAAATACTTTATTCAGTTAATTATCTCAAAATACGATAAAATTTTTAAAAGTTTTTTACAATGATGCGGATACGCAGTTGATGAAAATACTTTATTCAGTTAATTATCTCAAAATACAATAAAATAATCATAAAATCATTTATTGTATGTAAAAAAATTACAACAATTTTCTCTTTTCCAAGTTAATACTATGCCTGTATTAAAAGGTAACATTTTTAATGTTGCACACGATTTATTTAGATGATAGCACTTTCGGTACTGTAGATTTGATAATAAAGTGATACAGTTTTTGTGTGATAATACTACTTTTCTGTGTGGATTCATATGCACAAGCTGCTTATATATGACCTACCCCTTGCTTCTTGGACCCCTTGTCACCAGTGTTAAAACCAACCAATAGGAGAACTCCTGGCAGCCTGATGTTGTGAAGGTTAGCTTCCTATTGGATAGAGGGCGCCAGCACATCATCTGACTTTCAAATACAACAGAGTTGGTATTTTAAATAAATAAAGTTTTAAAACGCAATACATTGAAATTACTTCTGAAATCGCGTGATTTTCCATGGATGGAGGATCAAAAGGAAACTTTACATACAGTTATTTAGAGAAAAATACTCTTCACCCATGAGTTTTTGAATATATAAGAGGGGTCCAAAACAATATCATTACAGGGTTATGGATATGTTTTTCCAAGAAAGGAGGAAAGTAGCCCTGCTATCTGGGCCTATTATCAAAAAAAGGGCATTAGTTCTGCGCACAAAACTGGAAGTTGAAGGTGAGTTCACAGCTGGTGAAGGTTGGTTAGATCGATGGAAAACCCGTCATGGCACTAGATACTGCGCAATATCAGGTGAAAAACTATCGGCTGATGACGATGCAACTAAAGAGTTTTCTTTGACATTTAAAAAAGTTGTTGAAGAAAATGAATTGGCACCTGACCAAGTCTTAAAACTGGCTTAAACTATAAAATGTTACTGACAAAAACACTTGCTGCAACAAATGGGACCGTGATGGGATCAAAAGTTGCCAACCGTTGCTACCTGCAGCAATGCTCTCAGTACATACAAGCGTCCGCGTCCGCTCATTGGCAAGTCCAAAAAGCCAACGACGTTCAAGAACATTAATTTATCATCGCTACCAGTTTATTACCGCAACCAAAAATCTGCTTGGATGGACTATATAATCTCTTTAAGTCATGGTTTTTTGACAAATTTGTGCCTGCGGTTGAAAAAAACTTAGAGACCCAAAGACTTCCTGTTCATGCTCTGTTGTTGTTGGATAACCCCTCTGAAGAAGAATTGGTAGAAGACGAAATAAGAGTTGCAGTTCTTCCATCCAATGTAACTTCTCTGATACAAATGATGAATCAAGGCGTGATCGAGTGGCTGAAAACAGATCAGCTCAATTTTAGAAAAAACAGGAGAGGGCTGCAGCCTTTTTGAAGCAATGAAATCCGTAAGGATCAAAGATGCAATTTACTCAATAGCCGAGTCATGGAATGAAATGAAACCCGACACACTGAACAAATGTTGGCGCGAACTTTGGCCACGAGCGATGATTGAGAGTGAGGGCATGGGCAAGACACAGACACGCCGGAAATTGTCTGCGACTTACAAACTTTACATGATATCCACGCAAAGTACGTTGATGAGTGTGATGAAGATTGGGAAACAAATGAAGAACTAAATGACGATGAGATTGTTGCCGCTGTTTGGCAAGTTCACAAAGGCCCTGATGATGATGAGGATGACGAATCGCCCACCCGTGCATCACGTATGCAAGCCAATAAAGATTTGATGTTGCTTTTCAGTACATCGAACAGAACAAAAGCTCTACACCTGTGGATCAAGGAATGGAGGGACATTGCAGCTAAGTCTAGACTGGCGTCTGCCAAACAAAAGAACATTACTAATATTTTTTTTCCACTAAAAATGTGTTTCTGTATAAGTTTTATTTTATTTTATTTTATTTTAGACTGTCTTATTAATGTATGTATGTAATAGAGTACTGTAAATATTAGCTTTCTTGTGATAATCCGGCCATACTGACGGCATCTTATCACCAATCATCCAAGCGGTACATAAAGAGTCGTCACAGGCTCACCTGGAAGAGAAGGTTCTTGTTGTGGATGTCATACACCAAGCAATGGTTGTTCTCGTCCACCACGGCCAGTTTGTTACTTGACGGACTGAGGTCCAGACAGCGGATAGCAGCATCCACCTTCAGAAGGTTGACGGGGAACACATTGTCCAGGTAGATCTTCCACACCTGTCAAACCAGCAGATACAGTTGCACGACACTAGAGTTTCCAGGAACACAAGAGACACAACGGTGGAGGACTCCCCTACCTGTCCGTTCTTGAGGCCGAGAAGTAGCCCCTCGTGTCCGGGCGGGCCCCCCACCACCTTGATGTAACGTATGGCCGACTCCATGACCCACTCCCGCTCCTTGACGCCATTGAAGGTGAGACATTGCAGTCTGCGCTCCAGACACAGCACGAGGTGGTTCGTGCACACCACCAACAGATTGCACTCCAGACGCTGGTTGATCTTCTCACGCACCCGGTAGTGCATCCCTGTGGTCTCAGCGGAGTACAACTCATAGATGACAACTCTCTCCGGCAGCTGGACCTGAGAGAGTATGTTTACCGCGAGTTTGGACGTTCTTTGATAGATTTACAAATAAAATATATGTAGGGCCGACAAGCTTACCTTGCTTGGTTCCACTATGGTCTAGCTTATAGGATAGGACCATAGCGGAACCAAACAAGGTGAGTTTGCTACCTTCCAGTATAAAGGTTACTACAGTCTTAAAGTGGGAGTGTAGGGGAAGAGAGAAAAGGTAAGTATTTGCAGTTTTTGTTCATAGTAAATAAAATATTGCTCCGCTAAAAACCAAAGAGTTTAATTTTCTTCCCGTGACGATATCAATAGTTATCTGTCGTGAGCATATCACCATTTTATGAGAAACGAAGAGATGAAGTTGTCATTGAATTCTAGGACACCCTTGACAGAGAGCCGTCATTCAAGTAGTTTGAGGTAAGGCCCGCAATATAGAGCTCAAAATTACAAAAAAACAACAACATGTACATAAGTCGTTCAGCCTTCTGACAACTTTTATTAGAGCTGGTGCATGCATTCGGTAGTAATTAAGGAATAGCCAGACGATCACGTTAAAACAGTACCTTGCTCCATTTTGTAACCCCAGAACAACAAGAACATCTTGTATGCCGTAGTCACCTTATTGTTACATCACCATCATCATCATCAACTGTTTCCAGCCTGTGGGGGGGTCAGGTTAGTAAAATGCCTCCATCTTCCTCTATACTTCTACCATTCCTCCTTTAATTTCTTCCACTCTTCTCCTCTTCCTCGGCACTCTGTT
>CABEEJ010007926.1:0-10526 GCA_901482245.1 Timema douglasi | reverse complement strand
AGTGTTTCCTAAATGGTTTTCCACTCTCCCTCCACGCAAATGCTGGTTCACTTTCTTTAATTCAACCTTCCTAATTCCGAATCCCTTAGCGTAGTTAGTACTTAAAGCGTATAACCCGAATAGGTAGTAAGACGCGGTGCTAAATAATAAATATATACGTATAACCTGAATGGTTAGTATGAAGTGGTGCTAAAAATAAAGATAGGTTTAAGACTTTTACTGGCAACACATTCATCTTCACAGTTTTTCTGAAAAAAAAAATTTTTTTAAGTGTCGTTTAATGTAAAATAATATTTTAATAATAGTGATTAAAGCTATAATAAACAATATGAGAAAGTACATAGACGATTGTACAGTACCGTTTATTTTTACTCATCCATAGCCGTGTGTATGTGATTTATTATTAAGACTTGAGGTGGATTCTGGGAAAGAATTAAAAATTAACTCTTGGTAATATAATATTTCTTAACTTGTTGTTGACAAATTACTGGTACTAAACGCAACAAAATACGATTCTTTATCTCATGTATTTCAAATCAGGAAAAAATAATTAGAAATACTAAAAAATAGATATATATACAAAAGATTTTTTTAAAATAAAAAATGTTGAACTTATCATGGACATATTATATTTATTATATTGACGTCATCACAATTTCACCACAAGGAGAAGGGGAGTGAGAGGGACAGAGAATGGAAGAGAAAGATATTAAAAAGATATTAAATTAAATAATAACAGAAATTGCGCTTCTGTGATAAAAAAAAAATTCAAATAGATCCCTTGACTTAGAAAAGATAAACCATTTTTAATTTTTTTTATTTTAATATGTCTAATACACATGATACCCTGAGGGTTAAAAGGTCTTTATATGTTTTTATTGTGGGTTTTTTTATCTAAAAAGAATGAGCCGTGTTCACATGAATATTCTTTCACCAGAGCTGCAACAGAACGTAGTATTTTATTACATTTTGTTATCTATTTTTAAAATTCAACTTTTGTATAAACCCCAATTTAATAACTGACAAAGAGGGCTCCATATTTTTTTATTATTTTTTCTAAGCTTCTTCTATGTTTAAATAACGTCAAATAACATGAAAAATTACTGTAATTATTTGTGGGGTTTCTGAGCGTAGCCTCACCTTATACTTCATTTGTTTAGATAAAAACAGTAATAATAAAAAGTTATTTCGTTTTTTTTCTTACCTTCAATTATTAAGTTGAGACATACAAGTTTATTTTGTACGGGTAAAAAAGGTAAAATAAAAATTCCTAATTAATTCAAAATACATCAAATAGCTCGTTTTATTTTAATAGAGAAGGGGCCTTTAAATTTTAAAATAAAAAATCAGGCTATTTAAGGGTGAAAATGGAGGTTTTTGAAGTATGGGTAAGGAGAGGGTATGGAGGAATATACACATACCTTGTATTATCGTAAAGTTAGCAATAATGTTTCAAACCATAATACTAGTATGATAAACTTTGCGCCTTCCTCCCTATAGGTTGGTAGCAGTGTTTGCTCCACGGCGGTAGACGGTTCTGACGAACAACTTGTCCAAGTTAATAGCTACAATATAGCAGGACATGTTCCAAGGAAGTGATAGTAAGCAGGGAACCTACCAACTTTGCGATAAATGTTTTATTAAATTATTATCGTTTATGATTTGTTTATTGATGATATTTATCTCGTGGTTATCATTTATCTTTTTATTATTTTTAGCTGTTTACTCTAATTTTTATTTTCTACCGCTATACTATGATGGATCTTTACGTTTTAAGTGCTCTTTGACTCTTAAAATGTTAATCATACAATTCCTAACTGTTCCTTGGATTACAACCGGATTTTTTTTTTATAGATTTCTTCAAATTTGAAATTTAGAGGTTGTGTGGTAATTCCTCAAGGATAAATTGGGATTATTATTATTATATACTTAAAATTAAGAGTAATTTACTGATGAATGACTTTTGAAAGTTGGAAACTTTTTGAAACTAGCTATAGCGGTGTGTGTGATTTTTAAAATTATATGAGAAATTTTTGCTGATGAGCATTTATTTTTAATTTTTAATTTCTTAAAAATAGATATAGAAATTGCTTTTTTTAAAAAAAATAGATCTGAAGAGTGTTTCATATGATTATTAAAATAATATTTCCCCCCCTAAATATAACTTATTATTACCGTACTAAGGGTGGGAGTTTAGGGGACGTAAGAAAAGTTCAGAAATTTTCCAGTTTTTATGGCAATTATTTTTTTGTCAAAATAAAAAAAAAATTGCTTCATTATAAACATAAAAGTTTATTTTTCTTCCCACGGTGATATCAACAGTTGTTGAATATCTGTCAAGGGTGTCCTGGAATTTAATGACAACTTTTTCCCTTCATTCAAAATGTTTATCAACTAAAGTCGCCGTACTCATTACAGATATTCAACAACTGTTGATATCACCGTAGAAATAAAACTAAACTCTATGTTTCCATGCGAGCAATATTTGATTTATTTTGACCAAAAGAGTGTTTCGTTATATTATATTATATTATTATTATTATTATCACCTCGTCTTACTTTCCGTTCGAGTTATACTCACTTACGCTAATGTGTAATGGTAGGGTGATTGTGAGATAAAATGGAGAACCTACAGTTTAACGTGGGATCCGAACCACGGTGGAGGCCTGGCAATCCACACATTCACACGTTGTGATTAATACACGTCTTGTCAGACGTGAAGGAAGGATTTGGGAATCAAATAAATCTGTGCCAGGACCGAGGATTGAACCCCGGACCCTAGTACAGAAGTCTGACACCTTACCTCTAGACCGTCATGTCACCTTGTTTTGTTATAAAAAACTGTACACTGACACCTTGAAATTATAGTCTGTAATAGGTTAAAATTCAATTTTAGTATTTTTTTTCTTACAGTTTTTACACACAAAAAAACACCCATTATGTGGTAAAAAAAATTAAAATCTTATTTCAAGTGGATACGTTTAGTGTAGTTTTTATTCTGCGATCCCCCCCTCTCTATAAGTGGGTGCTTTAACGGGGCTGATGATCGGTTTTTCCACGCGGTCCGTGAATGTTTCATATTGACGTACACATCTTACCGTAAACCGACAGTGAGCGCTGGAACGTATTTTATATCGTAACTTTGTTTGATAGCAGTCAATAAAATATCGATAGCGGCCCATCAAAGTATCGTACGGTGATACGACGTGCTCGCACGCTTCCTGATCACACTATTTATCGTATATATATATGTCTGTCTGTCTGTCATGGCCAGGGCTCGGATTTTAACTATCTAAAAATGATCCACAAAAATACCTATACAATGACTTAAGAGATTCTAAAATAAAATTACTTCAAATTAAAAAAAATACCTAAAAATATTTTTTTTAAAAACGTAAGGAAGGCAGATGATTAAATCAAACACGCAGCTTATAAATAGAAACTAAAAGATGTCCATCCGATGAATATAACATTAATTTTATTAAATCTGATAAATTTCATCGCCTGCACTATCTTTTTATTCTGAAAATTATTTGTTTGGTACATTATGTTTTGAGTCATAATGCGTTTATAAAATATTGATACTTTTAAAAACAATTTTTACTCAAAGTTACTCAAAAATACCCGAAAAAATGACGCAAACCAAGAAAATATGAACTGAACTTCTTAAATGACAGATAATTATCAAAAATCACCTATAAGATATACATTTTAGCAACCAGAGGATCTTGAATGGAGTTTATGTAAGTATAAGCGTTGTCTTTGATTTTAAAAAAAATGACGTTATCAAAATCCGGGTCGTGGTCATGAGGATGGCGTCTTCCTCACGCAGAGACGTGGAATTAATATATATATATATATATATATATATATATAAGCCCTTGTGTACAACAAACCTCTACACTTCAAAGTGGAACTCTAAAATTTTGACTTTAGTTTTTAAATTAATTAAAAATTGGGTTGTTTTATCGGCATATAAATAATAACAAATTTTAAAAAATGTCATCGAATGCTGACTGATATTCAAAAATTGTTGATATCATCATGCGAATAAAATTAAACTCTTTGTTTCTGTTGGAGCAATATTTTATTTTATTTGGCAAAAAAATATTTTGAAAAATACTGACCATTTCTAGCTTTCTATTCCCCTTAATAGCTCAAAAATAGCCTAACTTATAGGCAATATCAAAAAAATAATCTGTAAACAGGTAAAGTACAATTCAATCAAATTAAAGAGTGTAACTTTTGTTAATTTTTAATATAATTGTTTGAAATTAATAACGGGGAAATTCATTTAATCACCCACATCCCGTACTGATATTTTCACCTTAATACCCCAGTTTTTTTAAAAAAATTCCCCTACATCGTTTTTAATTTTTCATTCTGTTATCTTACTTATATTTCAAGTACTAAATCAAACATTCATTTCCATTTTTAACTATATTTCACTGAAATAAACAACTTTTCAACATATCTCTCCCTTTCTCTTTATTTTACGGCCATCAAATCGAAACAATATATGAAAACAAAAAGTAAAATTTCGACCCCTCTCCCTCCTTCCTCTCAAGAGAGAGAAAAAATAAATCTATAGCTCTTTCTATCTTTGTGTATTTCGTACGTCTTCAAAGTCATTAAAACTTGTAGTTGAAGTTTTACGAATGAATGGGCGGGAAATGGTTGAAGACTCCGTGACTATTCGACTTTGGATAGGATCGTTCTTTTAACAAACATAAAAGGACCCCCTTCCCCCCCCTCCCAACAAAAAAAAAGGCCTATCGTAATCTTTGCGGCGCAGGTGAGCATTCCTACGAGAGGGTTGCCATTGTCTTAGCCAAAGAAGAAAGAGCAAGAGACTTTGTCTTTTAAAGATATAAATAAAGTTCTACTTCCAATTATAGGAAGGTATTCATTCATCCAACAGCGAATTTCATTTTCTATTGTGATCGTCGTTTATTTATTTGTTTGTTTTTTAAAAACTATTTTCAATTGGGTTTGTGTTTGAATGGATCTAAGATTTTCTTAATCATTTTCAAGAGTTTTGACAAAACTACGCACGAAAATGGAAAATAAAAAGTTTTTTCCCCGCGAGTTATTTGTTTCAGCGTACAGACACACGCACAAGTAATGTTTCTTGAAAAACTTTTAGAGAGGTACAGTCACGGCTATAGAAAGTGAGTCTTGTAACGTGCGGCATGTCGAGATTTTATTGGAGTTTATTTACTGCCTGTTCAGATTATAAGCACATATAGCAATCCCGCACGGCGTTACCTGTGTGTGATCCACTGTGGTATAAGAATTATATAAGCTAAGCTATTCTATTATATTATATTATATAAGCCCCGTGTTGCCCGATTTAAAATGGAAACGTTATTTCTGAAAAGTAATTCTAAGCCAGATTGAAAATATTTTCTTCAAAATGTTGTTAAAAATAACCTAATTAAAAAGCTAACTAGAAATTTAAAAATCCGGCTTCGAACGGCATTCGGACCCCCCTAGGTCCACCTATTATTATTATTATTATTATTATTATTATTATTATTATTATTATTAGCACCGCGTCTTACTACCCGTTCGGGTTATACGCACTTACGCTAATGTGTAATGGTAGGGTGATTGTGAGATGAAATGGAGGACCTACAGTTTAACGTGGAATCCGAACCACGGTGGAGGCCTGGCATTCCACACATTCACAAGTTGTGATTAATACAAGTCTTGTCAGAGGTGAAGGAAGGGTTCGGTAATCAGATAAATCTGTGCTGGGACCGAGGATTGAACCCCGGCCGCCAGCATAGAAGTCCGACATCTTACCCCTAGACCGCCAGGTCACCCGTAGGTCCACCTAAGTTATGTTAAAAATTGTCAGATCTCTGTGTGCCGTATATTTGGCTGGGCATCTCACACAGACAAACAGACAAACACTTCCTTTTATTATTATAGATTACTCTGATGGGGTAGGCCTGAGGAAGGAAACATTTTATATGTAGTTTTACTCGTATTTGCGTGGTAGGAGAGTGAGAAAACAGTTAGGAAAATTCACTCTTAGTAGACTCTACCGGGATGTTGGCCCCGATCTCCCCATCATTTGCAGTATAGTTTAACACGATAGTGACGCCTTAGAACCGGGATTAATAAACTTATTTACAGGAGTGCAAAACAAAATAATTGTGGGTTGAAGACTTTTATTCATTTTTTTAAAATTTATTTTAAAATTTATTATAAACACACATAATGTACCAACATGAATACGTTTAGATAAAGTGAGAATGTATGACAATCATAAATAGCTCAGTGGTTTGGTATATGATGGGATGTGATATTAGTGAAACTGTGAGGTGGTTCTCAAAGAGAAAAGACAGAAGCTCATCAGTAAATCGATTTCTAAGGTAACTTTTACTCAGTTTCAAGGCCTAAAACACTTGTTCGCATTAATATTAACAAACATTGCCATATATTTTTGTACATGATTTACCAAGCTTGGAAAATGTTCGGTGTCAGGTTGGCAACATAGTGAACATAGTTGGCAATATAGGGCCACTAGGATATTTAAAGTGCACTTTCTAAAGCGGCATATATCCGTCACCAGATGCTTCACAAACTAATTTAAGAACTTTGAATATCCGTGACGTCATGCCAAGTCAAGATAGAATTTCCCGTGTGTGTGTGTGTGTTTACGTTTTATTCGCTGATTTTTTTAGTTACATAACGTTGAAACCGATACCTTATTTTCTAAAATGATTATTAAAATAGTATAATATTTTAAAAAATTTAAAAATTTTTTTTTTTGTCAAGGTATTTTTTTTTTTTAATTTCCTTAAACTTAAGTAAGTTATTTGGCTTAGTCACAAATATGGACTGTGTAGTAATCTTCCTTCCAGGATGTAAATTGAAACCATATGTCTATCTAGAACAGGTAACAAGAAAACTATCGTTTTTAAATTAAAGTCAATGCTCTCCAGGAACAAATAGTTTAACGGGTATTTATACCCATTAGCGGAATAGGGGAAGTGCTATCAACACATAAACAAAAGGTTTCAAAGTGAAAAACTACTAATCTTCTTCCCTCTCTTTCTATTTCTTACTTCGGGGTGAGAATGTGTTCATGTTAAGATGTGAACCGCTTCACAAAATCACTTCACCGAGTTGGAAACTTCGTTAAGGCGGGAGTGTAGGGGACGCGAGCTAAGGCCATTTTTTTAAATTAACTGTTCTTATAGGATCGTTATATTATATCGATGTCCAAACGGCTTAGGGCGTTAGACCCATATAACTTAAAGTAACCGTTAATTTGAATACCAGAAACCGACACGTGACTTGGTGCATTGTAAGATTATTTCCCCCACTACATTTGCACGATAATTGGATAATCTTCTTTTAAAACTATATTTTCCGTCCCTACCACTTAAATTAATCCGTTAGTTAATGTGTGTATGAAAACTTTCTAATTTGATTAAAAGTGTTGATCTTTTTAAATAAAAATTACTACGTGTAAATAACTTTCTGTTTTTAATAAGGGGGCGTTCAAGTATTGTGTAATCACCTTAGGGGGGAGGAGGTTCGAGATTTGCTTATTTTTGCTGACAAGTGGGTCAGAACAATGCTTACGTAGGACAAAGAAAGACGGACAAAATTGAGGGAGGGTGCATCGTAAGCCGCTTGGACTTCGGAGGACCGCAATGAAGATGCTGAGTGGCTGAACGAAGAAGACGGGGAGAAGTCTATAGAAGTGATCCAAAGCTTGAGTGACCTTGGTCATAGGATTAATCGGAATTTAGGGTGTTTTCTATAAATATAATATGCATGTATTCACTAATAACACTTTCTCTATAACATACCAGTGTTAATTGTCAATTATTTCGCAATATTAATTTACACTTCTATTTTAATAATTACCAGCAATTTATAAATTGCACAATTTTTTTTGTTTGTTTTATCATCGCGTCCTACTACTTGTTCAGGCGATAGGCAAAATCGCATGAAAAAAAATATAATGGTTATTCTTGTGAACAAATTTTTAAAAAATATTCACATATCTTACGTAAGCAAGAGGGGGATGTCCGGTATTTTCTTATTTTGGATTACAAGAGGGGAGAGGTGTTAAGAATGACCAAAAATGTGCTTACGTAATACTTGAAGGCCCCTAAACGAACACCCATCTATCGTGGGACACGTGGTTTATATGTCAAGATAATTTAACCTGATTTACCAGTGATGAGGTCAGGGATCAAATCCAATCCATGTTTAATGAAAAGAATATTTACATAACTGTTTTCCACTATCCCTTTACGTAAATGCGGTTACATTTTCTGTATATCCCACCTTTATAATCCCTACCACGTTGAGTAATTAATATGTATGCGTATATTCCGAACGGGTAGTAAGATGTAGTGAAAATAATAATAATAATACGAACCTTTGTGGGCGCATGGTCTAAGACGTCACGCTCACAGTATACTGGATTGGCGATAATGCATAGATTGGGGCTTGATCCTCGGTCGCTTGTAATGATATTTTTTTTATTTTACTAAATGGTTTTCTATTCTTTCTCCACGCAGATGCAGTTACATTTTCTTTAAAACTGTACTTTCCTCATCTCTAATCAATAAGAGTACTATTTTATTTATGTTTTTACACCACGTCTTACTACCCGTTCGAGCTATACGAATATATACCAATTACTAAAACTATGTTAAGAGATGAGTAAGGTTGAATTTTGAAGAGGTTTACCCGCATTTGCATTAAGGTAGTGTGGAAAATCATTTAGTTAATATCATCCTCAATACATCCGAGTGGGACTCGAGCCAAAATCTCCCCATCATTGGAGGTCCAGTCTATTGTGAGAGTGACGCCCTAAGATCATGTGGCCACCTAAGCGGGTAATTAACGTAATGGGTAGGCCTATTATAAATAACTAGACCCTTCCCCCCCGCCCCCCGCATTATTATTTTCAACACACATAATGAAGAGTTATCATAGACTCTACCATAAAATATGAGTGACTATCGACATTTTTATGAGGAATAAATTAAATTTTTCGAAATAAAATATAGCCTATGTTACTCGCTGATAATGTAGCTTTATATTGGTGACAAAATCTCATCCTTTTCTCCTTGTCCTTCGCCAACTTTGTTCGTAACTTCGATATCCAACATTATATCCCTGTCCCTACTAATCCTCATTCTGTTTTATATAACTGTGACGTAATCTCCTTCCCACCGTTTATCCACCCCTTACCGTACCACACACCCCCACACACACACACACACAAACACACACCCTTCAATCCTATTGTCTCAACACACCAAAGGAGAGCAGAAACATTGTTTAGGTCCTAAGGATCCCTCCCTCGCATTGTCTTGTTTAAAACACCTCCTGACCCTGTCGGGTGTTTACGCGCGGTGTCGTTAAAAGGCTCTAAATACACTCTGCGAGGTGGGAGTGTGAAAGTTAAAATGGCGGGAAACTGTTTGACAAAAAGCTGGGGCTATCAGTCCGCCTGTGTGGTTCGAACATTACCCAACAACTGTCGTCACCTTGATCGAGTTTGGACGTTTTGAAATCCAGATCAACGGGGCCTATGGCACAATACTATTTGACTATTATTTTTTATCATAATCAACCTTATATATATATCTTAATATATATAATTCTTCTGTAGGTGTGTGTCACTTACTCCTCCTAAACGGCTGGAACGATTTTGATGACATTTTTTGTGTTATTTCGATGGTAATTATACTCCATTCACGGTAGGAGTTACTCTCTGAAAGTTCTTTTTTCCTACCAATATCCTCCAATATAATATATTTCTGGTAAGGAAAAAGGTATTTCAGAAAACAATTCCTACCGTGAACAGACTTTATATAGTTAAGTTGTTCTGCGTAATCCCGCAAAGGTTCTAGGCCCAAAACAGTATATATATTTTGCACTATGAAAATAGAAACAATTAAAAAGTAATTTGACATTTGGTATGTTGTCTTGACAAACCCTGAATTTGTAATATTTTTTTAACTCGCTAGTTGGGAGTTCATTGTGAATTTGTAATTGTGATGATCACATAGTATTTGTTTTATTATCGAAATCAATTATGCCATCCAAACGAAAATCCAACGTTCGGGCAGGACAACGTATATCGGGTTCGCTAATATATATATGTTTAGGTAAACACATCAATTCAGGATCTCTTACTGACAAAATATTTCTAAAAAATTTGAAGAAAAAATATTAGTTTCCAAGATAATATATTTATGTATAAAACAAATGCCACCTTCAGTAAAAGGTTTATTTTATTGTGAGAGCTTGAAAACTCATATTTTTCACGTTTTAATGGCCAAATCTCCCCTTGTGGTAGCTTACGATAGGATTTCCCAAATCATGTATATAAATTATTGAAACAAAGTACCTTTTTTTTAATTACATATTTTTATAAAAAATAAACCAAACAGGATTTATGGAATGTTTCATTAAATATATTCAGTATGGAATGTGTTCTATAGGTAGTTTTAAAATGTCTTTATACCGATTTTTTTTTT
>CABEEJ010007925.1:1608-27040 GCA_901482245.1 Timema douglasi | reverse complement strand
GTGTGTGTGTGTGTGTGTGTGTGCCATGGGTGGAGTGTTGTGAGTATTTTGAGTGCCTGGTTGGGCTGAGTGATTGGGTGGGCGAGTGAGTGAAATGGCTATCGTGTGGGTGAGTGAGTGGAAGAGCAGGGCTACCACTAATTTTATAATAAAATTCCCAATTTTTTCCCAGGTTGTCAGAAGCAATTTTCATTTTTCCAAATAATCTGGAAAAATATGATATAGAGGAATAACATTTAATTTTTCATAAAATTGACTAGTGTGAGTAACATCAAGAATGAGCTGGAGGAGGTGACCGGGCGAGGGTGTTTAGTGTGTTTGCGCATGTGTGGTTGTTCAGTATGTATGGCATAGTGGATAGTATTTGTTTAGTTTGTTTAGTCTGTATGGTGTAGTGTATAGTATTTATTCCATTTGTGCTGTATGTTCTGTGCATTAATTTTGTTCTGTACCAATTGTTATGTATATGGTTTGTGGAGTACAAGGATGTGTGTAATAAAGAGAAATTTAACTAGTATTTTCTTGGAAGAGGAGTAGAAAACCAGTGTGTGGGAAAATCATATGCAGTTAATCGGAACTTAAACCTTACTCCTATGTGAAATACTATTATAATATATTTATCTCCAATCTTGTATGTTTATATAATCCAATTTTACTTTTTGTTTTTCCTATTTTCTTACAGAATTGGTTTTATATACATAAAAACAATGCCTATTTTATCTAAATCTAAACAAACAAACAAAATACCCAGAAGGTGCAAAATCTAATCATTCAGTCTGTTATTTTATGTGCACAATCAGTGCATTGCCTATGTATTATGTTCACTACAAAGGAATGTATTTATCTCTTCCATTTAAGTGATTTCATTGAGAGTTTAGTTTGTTGGCAGGAATATTGTATATTGATTTAATCCGGAAAATTTTGGATATTTAATTTAACAGCCATAAATAATTCAAATTTTTTATAGTGTTACTATTTAAAAAATTGTATTATACTTAAGCAAATAATTAATATTAATGATAATTTCAATCAAATCTTAATTGTGTGAGCACAAAAAATAATATGAAACAATAGTAATTTATTTTGGCAAAAGTAACATAAAATGACTGTATTGCAAAAAATAATTGCTAACACCTATATTGTAGCTTAACAAAAGATGTTGTGCTAAAATTATTCTTAATTTTCTCCTATATTTAACATCATCGTGCAGCTTTTAAGGGTGTAGATTTTTTGTTTGCATACCTTAATGCTAGTACAGGATTTTAAAAACAAATTGATGTTCTTAAAATAACCAATTAGTTGAGTGAATTTTAAAAAACTGTACTAGCATTCAACCAGAATGTGACGAATCAACCTTAGTAAAGCTGGTCTAAATAAAAGTCCAGTCTCTCAGGGCAAAGTAAGGCATGTTAACACATAGCCTAATATTGCTGGTTGTTTTAATACTGTTCCAACAGATATCATGTAGTTTATATTTCTAGATTTCCTTATAGTGACCTCTTTATTAGGAACAAGGTCATTTTATTTTACAAGCTTAGTTAAGATAATACAGAGACACTGGTGAACTCTAATTTAATCTTATCTCTGTGAGGCTGACAAAAAGAAACTTACAGCTCTAAAAAAGAGAGTGATTTTATAATTCAAATAAAACTTTTATGATAGAATGAAAATTGAGGGAGATAAATTTTATAAGCTACTAGAGCCAGTAGAATGCCACAAAAAAAGGTCCCATTTCACAAAATGATATCTTAGCTTAAGCATTACTATTATTCTAGTTAGTTTTGGAGCTAGGTTAACTTGAATGTTGTGGGTAGCTCATATGGGTAATAAAATGCTCTGCAAATAAAAACCTCAAGATCATTAGATCCAAGATGACCTCTGAGAATTCCAGTAAAAGTAGTACTACTAAACATTTCAAAATTATTGCAATGAATACCAGCAAATCAGTGACCTTGGTGACCTAAAATATGTCCAGGGATAGTGAAAGTAGTAACCTGCTTTGATTTCAATTCAGTCAAAGGTGTCAATCTCACAATATACAGCAATGGAAGAGAGAAGGGGTTGAGGTTCTAATCTCTACCAGATGAGAGTAAATAAAAGTGACTGTTTTATATGTAAATTATCACTGTACTTTTCTCACTCTTTTTTCTTGCTTATGTTGCTGTTGTAATTTAAAATATTCTCATCCTGGTCCCTTCAATTACATATCTTGTATTTGTAAAATGTATGTAGTAAACTAATAACAAAATTGATTTACATTTACATAATGTATAAATGAATCCAAACTTTAACCTTGAAAAATAAATTAAGTCTTAGAATCCCTAATGTGACTTTACAATTGTTCATAGGATTTCATTTCTATCGAAAAGATGTTTCTAGATCTTTGCTACTGTGTCAAGTCCAATCTTATTCACTATAAAAAAAAATAAAACTAGTTCAATTAAGAGAAAAATAGACACCCTAAACACTGGAATCGAACCAGAGATATTTGTTTTTACGTGCCACTGAGTTGTATTGGCTTGTCTCATATTAAAAGCCACATTCTGCAAGTGTTACATTAATGAGTTTAAATGTAATAACAGGTATAAGTATCAACCACTCAGAACTATCCACAATTACTGTGTGTTTGCATAATGTAAATAATTTGTTTGTCTAACTTACTTTTACTTTTAGCACCGCGTCTTACTACCTGTTCGGGTTATACGCTTTAATTACTAATTACGCTAATGGATTAGGAATTGGGAAGGTTGAATTCGAGGAAGTGAACCCGCATTTGCGTGGAGGGAGAGTGGAAAACCATTTAGGAAAAACCACCCCTAGTTCACCCGACCGAGATTAGAACCTCGATCTCCCCGTCCTCAGCAGTCGAGCTCAACACGACTAGCGCGTTAGCCAACTACGTCACCGAGGCGGGTAATTTGTTTGTCTAGTTGTAATTATAACATTTTTTTTCCAGGTCTTTAATGAGCAAAATGGGTGTTCTAACAAGCAAGTAATTAACTTTATTTATTGTTGCAAATCTCTTTTTCAGTACCCTAACACATAGATAACAATAATTAGGCGAAAAAATAGCACTAACCAGTGTTTGGAACCAAAAAAATAACTATTAGTACAAATTAAAAACTGCCACAAATAAAAATGTATCTCACTAAAATATATAAATGAACAAACTAATATGACCATTGGAAAAGGTTTTCTTTCAATGCTACCGGTAACCATTAACAAATATGTTTATATTTTTTAAACTAAAAAACAGTAGCGGATTTAGGCTTAGGCCCGTGAGGCCCGGGCCTAGGGCGACAAATTTTGAGGGGCGCCAAAATTTTTAAGATGACTATAATTAAAAATCGATTGGGTTTTCTGTAAACTGTAAGACCAAATTTTAAAGTTTATTTTATTGCGCTCTTACTATCGAAACATAGTANAAATTTTAAAGTTTATTTTATTGCGCTCTTACTATCGAAACATAGTACCATTTTGAGGGTATTTGAGGTATTTTATACACACACACACATATATGTATATATATGTTTATATATATATACTGTTACAAAAAAAAGGGCGCCATATCGTCTCGGGCCTAGGGCGTCCTCAAACCTAAATCCACTACTGCTAAAAAAACTAAAAGAAAAAAGTAAACAACTATAAGGAAATAGCCCTGTCAATAATCTCTGTGAAAAGAGAAATAGCCAACTCCAATTTGCCATCAGCCTTTACTTGAGAGGCGATAGAATCCCCAAAAGCAAAGCTAAAAGGCCACAAAGTCTGACTTCCAAACAAGTGACATACAACAAGAGTGAACCAACAAAAGCACTATTCGCCATCACCGAGTTTTTTGGAATCGTATTTTATATTTTATTTTGTCAATATTATTCTCTATAAAGATTTGGAAGTTTATTTATGACTAACACAAAGTTACGTTTCTATAATTATCAAGAAGGAATGAATCCCATAAGCCCCAATAGATGTGACGTTTCTGCAACCAATGGTAAATGAATAAAGTATTTTAACTTTTAAATTTCAGTTTCAGGTAGTAGTTAGTTGGATTTATTTTTCTACCGATCATCTAAGTTTAAATTTAAATAAATACCATCAGAGAAATACTATCATGAGCAGGGCCTGGATTTTGATGACATGTCATCTTTTTTTTTTTGTACATCACAGACAAAACTCATGTGCATATTAATATTAACTCTCTTCATGATCTGCCAGTTGTAGAAATGTATATTTGAATGTAATTTTTGTGTTAATTTTTTCATGCCTTATACCATTAATTGGTCATTTTTAGGCATTTATGTTGAATACAAGTTATTTTTAAGTATTTGTGTGTGTGAATGATGCTTTGTAAAAGCATTAATATTTAAACATTCTATTTCCCCCCCCTCCCCCCCCCCCACACACACGTTAAACTGATAATATTATGTTAGCTTCAAATGAACTTTTGAACTTTGTACATCCTTTACCTGTATAGTTGGAAAAATCCACATTCCTAGTGAATAGCTAACCTGGGAAGGGCTTAGATGAGAGAGGGAGATATAGGAGCAAGTATTTTGTCAATATTTAGAAGAATGCAGGATTCTAATTGTTGTCAAGTTTATCATTGTACAGTTTCCATTTACAGAGTGTGTTAAATTCATGTGTGTACTATTATTCCGAGTGGATTTAGAATGCCTAAACCAAAGATATAAAAGTGGCTACTTGAGGCAAGTTGTTTCTGATAATAGTGAAACACTTTTCTGTAAATATATCTGATTACTGATATTTAAAATGAACTAGCAGCCAGTGATATAGTGCACTTAAAGTATGCTCCCGTCACTTCTGTGGACAATGAAAAGGGTTTTTTCAAATACAAGAATGTGCTGGCTGGCAAATGATGTTCATTTTCCTTCGAGAATGTGTGCATGTTCACCGTCATCTACTGCAAGGTAGGATGATGTAAGAATTTAAATCGTTTATGGCTATACATGCACACATATTTTTCTATAAAATGTCCAGATCTGAATTATCTCACAAATTACCTAACAATAACATTTTATTTATTTCAGAATTGTTTGTCTTCTAATACACAATTTTGTTAATGTTTTCAGCCCATAGTATGTTAGATATCACGTTCATTATGTAAATCTTAACTATAGTAATAAATACATATGACTTTTTGTTTGAATTTTTGTATTTTCTAAGTTATATCTTATAATTTTTTGTACCATTATAATAGTAATTTTCTTTACAATTTTTAGCTCATCAGCAACTGAGTCCTGGCCATTAGTATTTCAGAATGTGATGATTACATGCCAGAAAATAACAGTAATTCAGAAGCTGGAAGCGTTCATACATTTTTGCAACAACATCAACCTAGGAATAATGAGAAGCTTTTGATCTCATTTTGAGAATGTTTTTAGTCTAACTAAATGATAAGTGTAGCGAGAAAAACCTGCCAGTGTAAAGTATGCTACAATTTATGTGTATATTATTTATTTTTATTTTTCGGCGTGACATGAAAGAGGTGGCCCCACAAAGAAAAACTATACATCTTTTCTGAGGTCAGAGGCATTATTCTCCATCCATCGTATCAAATTTAAGCAATGTACAAACTTAAGCTATTGTTCAATATTTTTCAGAATCATTTTTTGAGTTCAATATTTGAAAGAATCTACATGACAAAACGTAGCTTTCATTTTAAAAACATAATACTTGAAATATAATCTTTCATTTAATCTAAATGGTTGCACACTCAAAATTCAGCAAAAAGAGGAGGAAGAGATATTGAGATACATGAGAACATAAGTCACAATCTAAGTTATAAAAGTCATGGAAAAGTAGCAAAAATAGACTGCAAGCTTTTTAGAGAAGCAAAATAGTGGTTGTTATGCTGACATCTTATGTTAAGATGAGATTAATTTGCTTTTTAAGGCATTATACAAAATATCTTATAAAGGTGATCAAGACACGCTTCTCCTGCAACATATGGCTGGAAAAGAACCATGAAATAGATAATGCCATCTACAAATGGAAAATAATTGAATGTTTATTGTAAGACATTCAAGTCTTTAGCAGGTATAACACATAACAAACTGCATCATTAAATATGCTATATTGGAGAAGAAAGGTTTAGTTCACCAATATAAATTCACTGTGGGATAACAGAAGGATGTAGGCAAATCAATGAGCAAATGACAGAATGCATTGTTTAAAATATTCAGCGCAGCAAATGTCAGGAAAGTCACTATGGTATGAATAAATCTGTTCAAGGGTCCTTACCACCAGATCTAAGTGTGAAGAAACTGTGGTGAAACTTCCGAGAATCTCAAGTGAGTCAAGGAAAATGCTGCTGTATGTATGATAAATTATTGAGAGCATTTTTGTCCCAATTATATCTTGGGTTCTACAATCCCTGTGCAGATGTATGTATCTAGTGTGAAAAGTTGAAGCTAGCAGAAGTTAGTAAAAAGTATGCAATGAAGAACATGGGTATCCGGAATCAAAAACAACCCCATAAAGCAAATTCCCGAGCATTTTAGCCACAACTGTAAAGAATCTACCAGAAACAGCAATAATTTGTAAGGACTGCCAAAAAAAATCATCACCTAATTAACTAGCTGTAACTTAAATGTTTTACTTAGAACAAGTATGGCTTTTCAATTCAGGTTATTATTCATCACCATGGATGTGTATGTTAGACTCCAGGAGGAGATGATACTTTCAAAAGGTATAACTGGCTTAAGACCCAGCTTCTATAGTTATCAAACAAAGTTGTATCCGCAATGCGGTACTATCTAAATGGGTTGTTTAGTGACTTAACATCTGTACCTTACGCCTTTTTACAGACAGTGCAGCTTCACAAAACAAAAAGGGAACAATGGTATTCTTTCTTACAGCTTTCCTAAGATCACCTAATCAGATAAATGAGCCCCATCACTTATTTTCAATCCGTGGACATTCTTACATACCCCTAGACCAGCTTTTGGTCGTATTGAGAAGGATCGCCATAAGCAAGAAAAAATGGTAGATCCTAATGATTATTACATTATATCTAGAAAATAATTGCCTGTTGATAATTATGTAATAGAGTGGTAAGTGTTTGATTTCAAGGCTGCTGCAGACCATACATTGAAGGCAAAAAGGTTATTTACATTTTCAGGGGTTAAAATCATACGGTTTAAGAAAAGTTCAAATGTAATGTCATTGTCACTATAAGTTCAAACTACAACTGAGGTGAAACAGAAGTGAGTGTCCTGAAGAAGGGGAAACAAGTTAACAGTTTACAATACAATGTTGCCTAATGATAATAGAGTATCCAGTAAACAAACAAAATACATAGAGAAATTAATTGAATTTTTTCACCTGTCTGAATCTGAAAAAGATTTCTACAAAAATGCACTAGAATTTTGAATGTTCCTAAAGACTGGAAGAATGCCGTCATTGTTTCTTTGTATAAAGGCAATAAAAGTGAATGTAAGAATTACAGGGCAGTTAGTTTTTTGATTGTTCCAGGCAAAATTGTTTGGAGAGTCTTAATTAAGAGTGTGCATGAAAAAACTGCAGACAAGATTTGGACTGTTTAATGTAGTTTAATGCCAGAAAGAGGTTACATGGACCAGATATTTAGATTGCAGCAATTGATTGGGAAATGTTTGGGAGTAAGAAAAATAAAGTGCTTTGTCCATGTGTTGATCTGGAGAAAGCGTACGATCTGGAGAAAGCGTACGATCTGAAGAAAGAGTACGATCTGGCGAATATGAGTAAGTTATGGAATGTTTTGAGAGAGTATGGTGTGGATGGATGGTTAATAAATGCAATTATGGCAGTGTATGATGGAAGTAAATGGTTTGTTAGGGTGGATGGAGTTTTGAGCAAATGGTTTAACATTGAATAGGGTGTTAGATAAGGTTTTGTTATGCCTGCATGGTTGTTTAATGTATTCATTTATAAATGTATGAGGGATGCTAGTGAAGATGTGGTTGGTGTGCAAATGAACAATGTGAATATAAGTGTGCTACAAATGCAGATTACGGTGATTAATGGCTGAGAATAAAAGTGACTTGCAGTTAATACTTTAAACTGTTTGAATGTGGCGACAGGCAGAATGAATCTTTGTAAAATGTTTCCAAATCTAAGGTGATAGTTTTTGATAAGGACAAATCAGGAAATGATGAACTGGCACACTGTTAGAACAAACAAAATGTTTTGTGTATCTACAAAGAAGAATGTTCTGTAAACTATGAAGGATAGATGGTGAATGTATTTTGGAGAGTACTTGGATGTATGTGGACTATTGGAAAGAATGACGTAGCATCGAAAGAGGCAGAGATGGCAGTATATAAAAGTGTGTAAACGCCAACATTGTTTTATGGATGTGAAGCATGGGTTTGTCAGGAGAAACATAAGGCAAGGTTAATGTGGTTGGCATATCTAAAAAATGTATGTGGAAAAACTCGTATGGACAGAGTCAGTAATGAATGGGCGCTAAAGGAGTGTGGTTTGAAAGATAGATGAATAGGTCAATGTTAAGAAAGCATTTTAAGTTGGTTTGGGCATGTTGAGAGGATTAGTGTGGATCGAGTGACTAAGCAAATATATGAAGGTAGTGTGTGTGTGGATCAAAAGGAAGGGGTAGGCCATGTAAGACGTGGTTAAATGTCGTAGACAAATGTGTGAAAAAGAGAAGAATTTAGAGTTTTAAGAATGAAAGAGCATGTATGACTGTGTATGGATGCTGTTGAAGCAAAGGGAGTATTCAAGGATAAGAAAGTGTGGAAAAAGTTAGGTTAGATTAAGTATGGAGTAGTTGTTTTAAGAGCTATATGCATAGTATTGTGCCTACCCCATAAAGGAACTGCGTGATTCGGTAGGTAGGTAAGTTGGTTGTATGGCTAGTGCTATATGTAAAGCAAATGAAGATGATGTTGAAGTGTATGATGAGAACTTTGACTAGCTCCAATGTTTTTGCTGTCTGTTTTTATGTTATAACAGACACAGGAATGTATGTCATTTATAAGAATAAATCCATTCTTTTAGTATATTTGTGTGAAATGATTACATTCCTCATTCCCAAATAAGTATATTTTAAATTTTGAGTCATGGTTATGTACTTGATCCCAATATAATCTAGGTGATCTGTTTGAAAATGTATTCAATCAATGGACTTAATTTGTTTTAAGCAAGACTTAAAAATGTGATTTTCAATACCACAACACATGAACTGGTTAGATTTTGTAAAAATTTTCAAAACAAACACACAGTCTTAGGAGTAACATGAAGCAAGTAGAAATTCAAAGCAGTTTGGCTGCTACGTTTTTTGACTTTGCTGTAAATTTTAAAAAATTTACTGAATTGGTTTTGGAAAATTGCTCTTCAATTATAAAACTAGTGAACTAAAAAAGACCATTTTAAGTATGAAGTACATTGGGATAAATAATTTTACATGATTTTTATTTGAATTACCTTAGTCTATCATACTTTCTTATTGAAACTACCTTATTTCATTTGGAAGAGAGGCTATTTTTACTTGCTGTTATCACACACCAATGTCAGTCATTAATTTAAAATGTTAGTGTGACACTATAATATAATTATTACCCACATCAGTGGGCATGCTGACTAAATGTAACTCTCATACAGTCCAGTTTGCTGAGGATGAGAAGCTCTGGGTTCAAATCCCAACCAGGTGTACTTAATGTAGTTTTTCCTAAAAAATATTCATGCTCTCCTTCCATGCATAAATGAGTACACGCCCTTTAAATCCCAACATCCTCATTCTTACCTCATTAGTGTAGTTAAAATATTTATATATCAGATGGCAAGAAAAGAAAGGTGGGGAAAAACAAAAATAAAATTGTCTTTAACCGGTTGTTTTAAACATTTAAATTGTTATTATCGGTGAAAGTTTTATGGTTTTTGGGTAGGTATGCAGATGCAGGTTACTAATTAAATTAAACTTAATAAACACTCATGTAATATTTGTAAACAACATAGTAAACAATCAAGCTCTTCAGATGACTATAATTGCAATACTCAGAAACTTTGAATTTAAATTAATGAAATATATTCTATTCCTTGTTCTAGTCTAACCATCTTAGTGGAGTATTACGCAACTGATTCAATCTCAGATTGGAGTTAGAACTTAGTCATTACACAATATTAAAATACTTGTGACAAAGAATGTTTGTTTGGATCAAGGCTTTTAACTCCAAAGCTCTGGGGTACTAAGTACCCGAATTTTATATTTGCTAGTATGGTAAAAACTCCCAAGTGCCTGAGAGTGGTGTTGATCTTTCTATACCTTCAGTATGACCTTGACAGTATGCTGGTATAGTTTAAATTAAATTACTGTAACTAATCGTCTATAAATGGAAGCTATTTTAAGCAAACAGAAACTCATTGTTAAGGAATGAAATAGCCAACATTAAAACAAATATGGATTAAAAAATACCTAGTTTAAAAAATATCCCAGTGAAAGTCAAAATTTCGGTGCCCTAGAAACAATTTGAGATTCCCCAGCAAATAAATGCCTACTGAAAAATATGGTTAAATCCTTGGTGAAAATAATTTTAGAAATCTGGCCAAACAGGAAAAGTACCATATTTCGTGTATGTTAAGTATTTAGCCAGTAAACTTTATATTTAAAGATATTGTTATGTAGTGTGTATGTGTATGCTATATGGGATCTCTAGCTACAACAGATTGGCAAGTGTGACAACACGGCTTCTTATAGCATACGCTCACCCTTCCCTACAATACTTTCTGAAAGGTGGGAGAAAGTTCTAGATGGATGGCCTTGGTGTCCTGATCATTGTCAAAGTGTGTTGAAAATTAAAGATGAGTGTAGACTGTTCAAAATTCAAAACTTAAATATCATATAAACACCTTGATTTCTCTTAAGTAATGATACTGTCTTGTTAGACATTCAAATGTTTGTGAATTATGCATATAATAAATATTATAGCTATTTAGCAGTAAGGACAACACCCTATTAGCCAATTTTTATAGAAAAAAAAAGTTACCTTTATTTGCAACTTCCCAAGCTGCTTCAAAGGACCACCTGTTTTCCAGTGAAGCCAACTGGCCTTTGTCCATGTGGCTTAGTAGATCATGTTGACTTTCCACTCGATAGAAGCGACGTGATGCTCGCTCCCTTGACATTATCACACTGCAATCAATGTAATGTAAATTGAATTTAAGAATTAGTTTCTTTTATAAACAAGCTGGTTGTAAAAAAAAAGTAGATAAGTATATTTTTATATGGGATTTATTATGGTCTTTGCAGCTATTAGACAAACTATTTAATCAAAAGGAACAAAGACATGATTGTGATTTTAAAGAAGCTTTTTTTTCCTAAAGAAGGAAGTAGAAATTATAGTGGCAGGTTGTTCAGCCATATTTTAAAATTCCCTAACATATCCATGTTTTTCATAGCCATGGTGTTTTTTCTCTAGCTACTAAGTATTTATATATTAAGTGAATTACAAACATTATATTATTAATATTGAAACTTATTGTAAAAATATTTATAGATATATATTCTGAAATTGTGTCACTCTATTAAGGGATTTAAGTATTTCAGCCTAAAGCGATGAGCTATTGGGTAGTGTGATCTAAGTTAAATTTAAGTGAGTTAATACATTAATACATTAAAAGGTCGGTGACCTGGCGGTCTAGGGGTAAGGTGTCAAGACTTCTATGCTGGCGGCCGGGGTTCAATCCTCGGTCCCGGCAAAGATTTATCTGATTACCAAACCCTTCCTTCACCTCTGACAAGACATCTTGTGAATGTGAGGAATGCCAGGCCTCCACCGTGGTTCGGATTCCACGTTAAACTGTAGGTCCTTCATTTCATCTCACTATCACCCTACCATTACACATTAGCGTAAGTGTGTATAACCCGAACGGGTAGTAAGACACGGTGCTAATAATAATAATAATAATAATAATAATTAAAAGGTCATCTTACAGAAACACAGATTAATTATTGTTCTAAGACATATTCTTTTTTAATTTCTTCTTCTTACAATGTAATCAAACTCTAGTGCATGCGCAACCATATAACCATGGCTCAACTTTGGCCAAAGAGGGGTGAAAAGACACAAAATACAAATGATGACTTTGAGAGCTCGGACTAGTATACTCTCACTGGAGTTAAAAGAGATTCGCATAAGGTATTGAATGGAAGAAAAACGTTATTTTGACTATTGTAATTAAAAATGGAATGAAACAGGGTAGTGCCCTTTCACCATTACTATTTGTAATGGAAATGGTCATGAACAAATTGGCAGGAAAACTCTGGGAGGCAAGAATGAAATCCATGTTGTTGGCTGATGACTTGATGATATAGAGGGAGAAGGAAGTGGAAGTACAGGAACAACTGCAAGAATGAAATGAGAAAGTGAAAAGAGTGTGTAATGAAATTTAGCATGGCAAAGTGTGAAGAGATGGTAATGACAAGGAAGGGGGTAGGGCCTTGTAAAGTTATAAGGTTGGATGGAGTAGAGCTGGGAAAAGTACAGAAAGTAAAATAGTTTGGAATCATGATTGAGTATAAAGGTGGAAGTAGAGAAATGTAATGAGAATGTGACAGAAGAGAGAGTTGTTCTATAGGTGTGTAAGAGACCTGCTATGGAGAAGAGAAGTGCCCTTTAAGTGTAAGGAGGTGTCATACAGGGCGTACTTTGTACCCATTGTCACATATGCTGCAGAAACATAGTGAATGAATATAAGAAAGACAAGGAAAGTGTAAGCCATGGGAATGAAGTTTGTGAGGAGCATGTTAACTGTCACCAAGAGGAACAATATTAGGAATGAAGTTATCCAGCAAAGAGTGGGGGTGCAGAGAGTATATGAGATAGTAGAGGAAGCAAGACTGAGATGGTATTGGCATCTAATGAGGATGGAAAAAGGAAGGATGCAAAAAAAAAATGTTGGAAATAAAATATGTAGGAAAAAGACAACAAGGGAGGCCAAAAAAGATATGGAAGGAGCAGATTAAAAGAAAGTGTTCAAATGAGAGGAAAAGCATGGACAAAATTAAAGGAGGAAGAATGTTGGAGGATAGAGGAAGATGAAGGCATTTTACTAAACTGACCCGGCCACAGGCTAGATACAGTTGATGATGATGATGATGATGATGATGATGATGATGATGATTATGATGATGATGATGTAATTAAAAGTTGGCTATTTTGATAGTGAATAGGTAAAAATTCCAGAAATTTGATCAAATTCCCTTACTTTTCCCTGACCAAGTAAATTCCCCAATATTTTCCGTTTTTTCAGGTCGCTAGTCACCCTGATAGTTGCAAATGCTTAAAGAATATAATATTTTTTTAAAGATAAATGTTTTTAGGTTGCTATATCATTTAGAGCTATAAAACAATAAATAATTAATTTAACAATCTGTCCACAGCTTCCCGCACTTTATGAAAAAATATTAGTTCCATGTATTTACAAAAAATACAAATTATTGTTTACTTAAATTAGTTTGGCACAAAATAAATGTCATTTCAGGTTTTTTTAAATATTTTTCTCCTCCAAAAGAAAATTATTATAAGAATATTTTGATTAACTAAAAGTTTATTTTGGCCATAATCATACAACACATTATAAGGAATGGTGCACAACTTAAATAGTATACAGTTCCATGGGAAAAAACTTAAATGTAAAATTTTGTAAACAAATCAAAGTCACCCCAAAAGTATAGTTGTGGTTATATTTTTCTTTCATATAATGGAAAATCAGGAAGAATTGTAATCCATGCTTGTCTACTTGCTGGATTTATATGTGAGCTTGTTTTCAGAGCAACAATATTATTGAATAATTCTGATAATTACAACATGAAAAATTATTATTATTATTAGGCCCGGGTCTTACTACCCGTTCGGGTTATACGCACTTACGCTAATGTGATATGGTAGGGTGATTGTGAGATGAAATGGAGGACCTACAATTTAACGTGGAATCCGAACCACAGTGGAGGCCTGGCATTCCCCACATTCACAAGATGTCTTGTCAGAGGTGAAGGAAGGGTTTGGTAATCAGATAAACCTATGCCGGGACCGAGGATTGAACCCCAGCCACCAGCACAGAAGTCTGACCCCTTACCCCTAGACCGCCAGGTCACCAACATGAAAAAAGGTGGTGAAGTGAATATGAATCATAGATATCTCTAACCCTTAAGAGGTAACTTACTTAATTAACTCAATAGCATTAAGAATTCAAAAATTAATAATCACACTTTCAAAAGTACGCTGCATATCCCTATCTTGAGCCTGTCCTATCCAGTTGACCTCATTACACCCTATTTCTTTCAGGTACAATCTAATGTTATTCACCTATTTGCATTTAGGTCATCCCACTGATCTATTCCAATAAGGTTTGCCAGTCAATACCTTGAACATGATTATAAATTCACCCCTTTGCACCAAATGTCCTGCCCACCGTAACTTTCAAGATTTTACTGCCTTAACAATGAATGGTGATGAGTATATAGTATGTAACCTCCTCCACTCTCCATTATATTCATTCCTTTTCAGATCAAATATTATCATAAGTACGTTTGAACACAGTAAATTTCTTCTGGTAATGTAAAGTAAGAGATCATGTTTCACAATCATAAATAACACCCAATGAAACTATTGTTTTGTATATTCTGAGTTTTACATTATATTGACAACTGGTGGATGTTAAAAACTTATTGACCAATTAAGAGCACACATTGGGGTTTTTTTCTCTCTTAATTTCCACTTTAGTGTGGTTATTGCTAGTTAAAATTGTTCCTAAATATTTGAACTAATTGATCCTACCAAAGGATATGTTGTTCGCAGTACTCTCAAAATTGTCATCCTCAATTTGTGTTATCTGCATGAGCATGTACATAAGTCTTCTCGGCATTCAATTGTAAACTTATTTCCCTGCTGTCCTCTAGTAAAATGTTTGCCTATATTGTGACTGCTGCCCTATCATTACCTAACAAATTCAAATCATCTGGTATCCTAATAGCTGTGTTTTACCATTTAATGTCAAGCCCTCCCTACTATCTTCTATTTACCTATTAGCCTACTCAAGGTTATATTAAATAATAATGGGTAGAGTAAAGCTACTTGCTTCAATCCAATATGTAATTTAAAAGTATCTGATAAGTTACATATAACAGTATACATATAACATGTATATGTCAAACATACAGTAACTCAATTAGCTTTACAAGTTGGTTTGATATGCCAAACTTACCCAAAATTTCATATAATTTGTTTATTTTAACTGAATCATAATAACATGATACCTACTGGAATTATCTACAAATGGCATATACTTTTTTTTATTACTCACTAATTAAATACTAGATTTAAGAAAAACTGGTAAAGTTAGGATCATTACTTTGCATATATCTGCTTGAGTGTAAGAACATACTATTTATTATTTTACTTAAATTTATTGATTTTATTAAATTTAACCACCAGATATGTAACAATTTCTAGAAAGCTTTTATTTTCTTCTTTGTATGAAACATAGAAAGTAGTATTAGTAGTAGTAGTAGTAGTAGTAGTAGTAGTAGCCTAATAATGAATAAATTTACCTGAGGAGTTTAACAAACAAATCTGTTTATAATCTATGATACAATTCGAGGGTTCTAGAGTATTATTAAAACTCCAATAATTGGCAACCTGAGAATGTGCTTGTAGCAAGTATATAACTTTCAAAACGGTGTATTTTAAAAAAGTGCAGGATTGTATAGATACTTTATAAATTTAATATAATTTTTACTGGTTTTGAATTAAATATTTCAATGGAAATATATATGCACCTCATTTAATTATGTGAAACACCACCAAAGCTATAGCATGTGAGGTGACTAATGGTAAATTGAGATGAAGCGGGGTTGGTGGGGGGAGATTAAATTTGTATGAACACAAGTGTTATCAACAATTACCACAAAAAATTATTCGAAGAGCCATTATGAGCTTCACTTTCATATTTAATTGAAAGTAACTAAAATTTGATAATGGAAAAAAGGCCTATGTTTTAAAATCATTTCTACAAATAAAAGACAAATAAAATTATATTTTCTTGTATAATAAGATGGATGGCTGCCTTTTATTAAAAGTGTATTGTTTAATCTGTTTTTCTTTATTTTCATATTCTCTTAATATCCATTAGTGTATGCAACAATTGTTAAAAATTATATCATTTGTCACTTTTCTTTATTTTCTTTTATTTATAAATATTAAAATTAGCATAGCACAATACTGACCCCATATGGCTGTGTTTCAGGAGAAGAGTTATATTTTAGTCTCACTTCAGTAGTAGTGTGTTCTAAAGCGTCATTTGTGTGTTAGGCTGGACTGCTGAAGACAGGGAGATCAGGGTTTGAATCCTAGTTGAGCCTATTAAGGGTGGTTTTTCCTATATGGTTTCCCACCTTCCTTCCATGCAAATGTAGTTAGACTACCTCTAAAATGTTTCCTTCTTCATCCCTGCCCCACTAGAGAAATTGTCACACATGCATTTAACCTGAACAGGTGGTAAGACTGTGATTAAAAAAATGTAATTTTCACATTTAATTTTAAATCATTAAGAATGTAAGAGATGCAATTTTAAAACTATAAAATAACAATACGTGTGAGTATAAAATAATAGTATGTAATGATGTATGTATGATATTAAACTAAATCATTCTAGTTCTTAAAATAGTAATGACCACAAATATTGCCTTAGAAAACTTGATTTTCTATTGTAAATTTAAATAGTGAATAGTTTCTTTTGCAGTTGATGCAGGTAGTCCTTTATATGTAAGCTGGGGTTACTTTGTGACACTTTTTGTATTTTTTTGACTATACCAACAAATTTTTTTAATATAATTGAAAAGTAATAATTTTTTTGGTAGCTCCATCCTTCCGCCAATTATTCATGCAAGCAATTATAATTTACTTAACCAATTACCTAGATAATTACCTTTAATTGTGTCACAAAGTCATCACTGCAGGGTGTCTTTGTGACAAACTATTTTGTATGGTAACACTATAGAAACAAAAATAATACAAAGTCACCTCACACACCATTTATTTACTGTCTCCAAACTAGGTAATAAAAGTAAATAATTAATTATTTTTTTAATCCGGTTTTTGTCAGATTTGACATTAGACATTTATTTTTTAATTTCTGAAACTTCATAAATATCCAGGTGTTCTATTTGCCTAGGCTCTTTGATCACCTTAACAATCTCATCCATGGAATAATCAATTTCGTCAGGAATTTTAGGTCATTTCCAGTATTTGCGGGGTTTTTTTCATCATAGTACTTACAGTATAGTTGTTGGTGGTCTTCTTTGTAACTATCCCAGTGTACAGCTCTCACTCAAAATTGACGATAACGTCTTTTCCTGGAACCAATTTCATGTTTGAGGTTGTACAACCATCACTACTTCTTGTTTGAAGTGTACTGATTTCCACATCTGAATCAGAGTCGTCCCACAAATTGGCACTATCCTCAGAATCATGAAGGGAGAGTGCTTCATTGATGTCACTTTGGTCGGATTCCATATCTGTGCATGTTCTTCTCTTTTTTGTTGGTTTCCTTTTCTGTTTTTTTTTTCTCCTGCTGGGTACTGGAACCGCTGGCAGAGGATGGACCTGCATTTTCAAGGACCTCGGCATTTAGATTAACAGCATCTGGAAAAGCAGCACTTGCAACATCAGCTGAACTAATACTTTTTCCTGGTGGGACATTTACTTTCTTTCGTCTGAGTCGTTTCCTTTCTTTTCTTCTCTTTTCTTCTGCAGGTACTCCAAAAAGGTTTAGCTGATGGCATCAGTAATTTCGGCTGTGTCGGTCTGCAGGACGTAAGAAGGCAGACACTGCAGAACCTGATTTCTGTCGAAGGGAAATATGCCAGTTTTTTTTTAAACCTACTATCAGATTACAATCACCACCATTTTCAAGTGTTGGTGTTAGCTTCTTGAGTAACAATGGGAATTCATCTTTTGGTATACTCATACATCGGCTTCCGTAGACACTTTCTTTCCATTCTGATGGTACTTGGCGTCAGTTTTTTGTCGGCCGGAAATATGCCACATCAAGCGACCACAGTAGATAGGTTGCATTTGGGGGTAATGCAACAAATCGTAAGTTGTTCTCTTCACATAGGCGCAATACTTCCAAATTGATATGGGAGCTTAAATTATCCCCATTTATGACCTTGACACCTTGCTGTTTCTTCAGTAAGAAGATGAACCAATCCTCAAAGATTGGTGGTCGAATCAACCTGATTTGGACCTATTATATTGAGGCCCTTTTGGACCATTTTCAGTCCAACTGGCCCATAATTTTTCCACCTTATAGTTAACGTAGAGAGGTGCCAACTTTCCTTCAGCATTCCTGCACACCTAAACCATTAATGAGGTACAAGCTTTCGAAGAATTTCTAATTCGTTTGGATTATTTTGTTCCTCTCTTCGTCAAAATCTTCTTACATCCAGGATCATCTACTAAGTTGGTGTAATCGAAAATCCAAATATTCTCAGCAGGAACTCCTAAATTATATCAATTAACAGTCTTTCCACAGCATTATACGGGAATGGTCCATGTCAAATTAATCTCTGTATTTTAAAAAATAAAAACGGTTCAAGTACAAAGAAACAGTCATTGAGCTGCCAGGTTAAGTTTATAAATAATAAATAAAGAATATTAAATTGATAAAAAGGAAGTTCTCATATATATATATATATAGAGAGAGAGAGAGAGAGAGAGAGAGAGACAGACAGACAGACAGTAAGAACCCAGCCCTTACTAACATTAATAAGCCAGAGCACAACAAGACTCCAAACTCCGATAGTCCCCTACCTTCACCACCTTCACAAAAACAACATTATAAAGTGGAACCCGACAATCAGAGGATTCATCATCATCACCTTCTCACCTCACAAAATACACTACAAGTGGCTTCAAAAACGAGGGGTTTCATCAGCGAAACTTAACATTTCAAGACATGCTGGAGAGTATGTATCAAAGCCAAGACCTGTTCTTAATCAGATTGGAGGAAGAGGTGGTGTAGACCAAATGTATCAAGTTCTTGCAAGCTTTTCTCTAATGAAAAGATATGTCAAGGGATGCCGTATACTATTTTATTATATTATGAACATGACAATTTTCAACTCTTATGATCTGTACAAAAAAAAATACATTTTAAGAGGTTGACATATTCAGACTACAAACTCAATCTTGATAAGCAAATCTTGGAAAATGTAGAAAATGCAACAACAAAAGTCGAGATTATCCTTCAATGGAACACTCCCCTGCTAGACTTCAAGCCAAACAATGGGCGAATTTTCCTTAACACATCCCTGCCATAGTGAAGGGAAAAACCCAACAAAACTAAATAAAGTTTGTACCTCTAGTGTAAAACAGAGTGAAACAATATGGAAAATTAAAAATTGTGTTGTTCCTTTACATCTCCCAGAATGTTTGAAGCTTTCCACACAAAGAGAAATTATAGCTAGATAAAACTAGGGCTGAGCCCTCAAATCCTTAGGATATTCCAGATTCAAGGATTCAAGAAAATTTCAGATTCAAGACTCAAATCATTTATATATATATATATATAAATGATTTGAGTCTTGAATCTGAAATAAATTTTTTCAGGTGAAATTTGTTTAAGAGCTCTAATATTGCTTATTTATGGTTCAGAACCAATTATAGAATAAACTTAACAACCAGGCCCTAAACCCAAACCAGTAATTTAATAGTTAACTGTATCAATGTTATAATGAAGAATGATAAAATTTAGTTATTATTCGTATTTTCTATTATTCTGTTATATTTGCTATTATGTTCATATTTTTTCCAAGATTTGGATTTGATATTCGAGATTCAAAGGTAAATTGGAAATTCAAATTTGAGATTTGGATACATAAAAGAGTGGATTCGACCCAACTCTGGATAAAACACTTTATAGGGTATATATACAGTCAATAAAAGTAATGTGTTACTAATAAATATGACTTGTAGGATATATAGAGGAAGAGAGTGGGTTAAGGAGGAAAGATTGAAAATGATGGATGGGGAGAGATGTACCTAATGTAAGTGAGAGGGGGAGAAAATGAGAGTGAAATAAATTAAATAAAGAGATGAAAAGTGAGAAAGAGAGATTAATATAGGCTAAGGGAAAGTGATAGGAATGAGGGAAGAGAGATATAGGAGAAATGGGTAGTGTATATAAGGAAATGGGGAGGGGAAGGGAGGAAATACAAAAGATATTTAGCATCTAAATGGATGCCAGCAGTGGTCACTGTCATGCTAGGGAAAAATATGCACCATGTAAGTTTTAAGGAGGGACTTGAACAAACAAGACACATAGACCAGTTTCGAAAACGCTATGAAAGAACACCTCAACCAGAGGATGCCTCGGAGAGGCTACTTTCACAAGTTAAACTGGCAAGATACCCAGATAAAGACTTTGTGACCCATCAGAGAGCAAGACCCCTTCAACAACAACTACCACCTCTAGCAAGAGAAGACCACGAGCAGCAACCAGTAGAAAACCCACAACCACAGGAACAGCAACCAACAGCACTGATATACAACACAGGAACAGCAACCAACAGCACTGATGGACAACACAAATCAACAGCCAGCAACACCAGAATCATGGCCTCTTCTGAGGCCAGCGAGACAGTTGCGTACTCCTGTGTACAGTACCTGGGAGATTATGTGTAGATATCTAGGAGGGGAGGAATGTAATATACTCTATAGCAGGGATGTGTATCGGTTTAGTTGGTCAATCTGGACTGAACTGACTAGAGTAGTTATGGCAGGAAGTGATGGACAACATGTTCCGGTCGGACTTTATCTTTTTGTCCTATTTGGCATTATAATGTGTGCGAGTTATGTGGTTCGTGTACAAGACTAAATATGTGTAAGGACATAACATATACAAAAATACTGTCAGTTTAGGGAAGAAAAAGAAAGTCATGATTATTATCGAGGGCCTAACACACTTATAACCTCTGCATTTTGAGGTATTACCAAGTCTGAAAAACTGAGTGATTCTTGGATAGCAGAGCTAGTGAGCATATGTGCTGAATGCATGAACTTTATGAAAATTTAAACATGCTGTCAGTTGAAGAATTAAAATTGGAGAGGGCTCAACCATTATAGCCACAGGTATAGGTACTATCAATTTTAATACCTTTGATGGAAATTCTTGGTTACCATTGTTATGTATGGTATAATATTTGTTCCTGGACTAGAGGGTGATCTTTTTTCTGTGAGCTTGCCCCTTGATAGTAGTCATAAATTTATTGCTGTTTAACAGTTCTGCAAGTTTTTGACAAGAAGGGAACAGTTCAAGCAACCGCTAATAGACAAGGAAAAAACAGTTTAAAATTAATTTTCAATTTTAATATATGTTGTATGTGAATTTTTCAGCAACCCAAAGGGAAAATCTAGTTGAATGGCAAGAAAAACTAGCCAACCAAGATTTTCACCATTTGTAAAAATTCTTAACGTCACACACAAAGTGGATTACTCGCCCGTGGAAAACCCCTTTTGTGAACCATGTGTATGTGGTAAACAACAATGTCTATCATTTTCAGCAAGTACATCCAAAACCACAAAAGTGGGAGAATTGGTCCAAATCGACATTTGTGAAATTTGAAGAACCATCTATGGGAGGGTCTAGGTAAATGATACTGACACAAGATGACTTTTTTGCAACTGGATAATATTTTTCTTAAAGGAAAAGTCAAAAGCAAAGGAGAAATTTAAGACATATTTGAAGACTTCCAAGATCGATTTGGGAGGTGAGGTACAAACTATCAGAACTGAAAACAGGCTGAAATTTGTAAATAAAGAAATGAAGCAGAGCTACTTGAAGATTACAGAGTAAGGCATCAACACATGGTAGTATACATTACCCAGCATAATGGGGAGGCAGAACAGGACATGCATACCATTGTTGAAAGCTGTGTAACCATGTTAGGTGCAAAATAAAAGAATAAAAAATATTGGGCTGAAGCCACTAATCAAGGGTTTTGTTTTGAATTGCATCAATAAAGAGTTCAGTGAAACGTAAAACACCCTATGAAGTTTGTTTCAACAGAGTTTGATGTGAGTTTATTTTAAGTTTTTGGTTATAAAGTTTTTTTAACAGCTTCCAAAAGAAAAAAAGGAGGAAGTAGGACTGAAAAAGTTAAAGTGGTATTTGTTGGTTATGACGATAACACCAAAGTTAGCCTAATAACTTTTATTACTTTCAAAATAACAAATTTGCTCTAGCGCACAATGTGTTAGTCTGTGACCAAAATAGAACAGGTAGTAATCCAGGGAGAGCAGCTCCCACCTTATTACAACTACATGAAAGTTGAAGGTGTATAATGAAAATGAAATTGAAGATTCTAAAAATGAAGATGGAGGTATGGGAAAGAACCAAGAGAGACCAACAATCAAGAAAATGTTCAAAAAACTGGGATGAACAAGAAGAGATTAAACAAGATACAATTGTTGAAGTAGAAAATGAAGGGGTAGGTTTGAGCCAGATCAATGAAGTAAAGCAGGGCTCTGGAATCGGAAGCAATTTTGAGTGGCGTCTGAGTCAGTAAAAATAAACCGACTCAAACTCGCTTCAAAATAAAAACTTAAAAAATTATAACAATATTTTATTCTTTTATTTAGACCCAGACGCAAATGGAAGGATAACATTTGGATAAATCTGAGAGAGCTTGGATAGAATTAGGTCAAGTGGCATACTTTTGTGAGTGTGGTAATGAACTTTTGAGTTCCTAATGCCATCGAGTAAGTGAGCATTTATTATTTAAGACCAAAATTTGTAATTTGGATTGACAAATTAATTTAAATATAAATTCACAATGCCAAAGAAGCTTCCCATGAAGTAATATGTATTGGAGCATTTTACTGCAGTCAATTTGTGATTACTAATTAATATATATTAGCAATTTATGAAGGAGTCAGAGTTGAAGTCTGATTCAGACAGTAGAAAAATAGCAGAGTCAGAGTGGAAGATTTGGTGTTTCGACTCCACAGCCCTGGTCTCAATAACAAGTTGAATATGAAACAGCTGATGGAGGAAATAGGTACTCTCTCAGAAATTTAACTCAAGTGAAACAACCTGCAAACTTGAAGATTATGAAACAAGTTTCCTAGCTAATCTTGAAAAGCTGCAAACCTTTGATGAGATAGTGAAGTATCCTGGATGGGAACAGTGGAAAATTGCAATTGATCGTCAATAATTACAAGCTCTGAGGGTAAATGAAGTCCAGATGGAAGTGGATATCCTGAAAATACATAGATCATTGACTGCAGATGGGGCTTTACTAGAAAGCGTAGAGAGACTGGATAACCAGAAGTATTTAAAGCATGAATGGTGGTAAAGGGTTTCCAACAAACTGACCAATTGGATCTCTCAGAGATAAACACACCAATAGCCAAACTGCTAACACTAAGAGTAGTGCTTGCAGTCGCTAATCATTTTGGGTTGCCTATCTATCAAATGGATGTGAGAAATGCATTCCTTTATGTTGAAATAAAGAAATGTGTGTTCATGTAAAAAGTACTAAATTGCTTGGTGATAAAAATGGGTTTAAAAGATCTAAAAATGATTATTGTTTATATTATATAAATGAAGGTAAAATCTATCTCCTCATTTTTGTCAATGGTATTTTGATAGTTGGTTCAAACTCTGAAGAAAATGGATCCTTAAAGAGTCTCTTCTGCAGTAATTTCTAGAGATTTCAGGAGTACTATCATGCTATCCATATATCTCTTGGTATCCATATATCTCCAAATATGAAATCAGGAATTCTTGAAATTTCTCAGAAAAAATATTTTAACACAGTCTTGAATTATTAATATTATTAGCACTGCGTCTTACTACCCGTTACTGCTTACGCTAATGAGTAATGGTAGGGTGATTGTGAGATGAAATGGAGGACCTACAGTTTAACGTGGAATCCGAACCACGGTGGAGGCTTTCACAAGATGTCTTGTCAGAGGTGAAGGAAGGGTTTGGTAATCAAATAAATCTGTGCCGGGACCGAGGATTGAACCCCGGATCCCAGCACAGAAGTCCGACACCTTACCCCTAGACCGCCAGGTTACCTACAACAGTCTTGAAAACTTTCAGTTTGGAAGAATGCAGGTACTATGTACACCTTTGGACCCTGCAGTTAAAGTTAACAACTTGAAAAAAAGACATTCCCAAGAGTCAAAGGTTGGAAGCAAGTTGTTGCAAATTATTATTATTATTATTATTATTGTTATTATTAGCACCGCGTCTTACTACCCGTTCGGGTTGTACGCACTTATGCTAATATGCTAGCGTGATTGTGAGATGAAATGGAGGACCTACAGTTTAACGTGAGAGCCGAACCACGGTGGAGGCCTGGCACTTTCACAAGTTGTGATTTATACACATCTTGTCAGAGGTGAAGGAAGGGTTTGGCAATCAGATAAATCCGTACCGGGACCGAGGATTGAACCCCGGACCCCCAGTACAGATGTCTGGCACCTTACCCCTAGACCGCCATGTTACCAAGTTGCAAATTGATTGGATGTCTTGATGTGCAGAATGTTTGGGTCAAGACCAGACTTGTGCACATCAGTGGGATATTCTCTGTTGTTTTCAAGGCTGTGCTAGCCAAGAATTATTGCTAATTGTTAAAATTAGTGCTACACTTTATTAAAGGAACTATCAACTTGAAACTTATCTATGATTGAAATCAAACCGCTACTGAATTTAAATGGTTTTGTAGATAAAGACTGGGGAAGAGACCTGGAAAATCACAAGCCTACGACGAGTTACAACTTCAATCATTTTTGAGTCTTGTGTTTCTTGGTGGTGAAAGAAACAAGCAATGGTGGTACTCTTGAGTATGATGCTTTAAATTTAGCAGTATGTAATGCTTGTTAGATTCAAAATTTTCTTGCAGATATGCTTAGCAAAAATTATGTCGTAAAACTCTTTGAGGACAACCCATCCGCAATACAGATAACCAAGAATCCTTAGCACCACAATAGGCTCAAACTTGTCGACATATATATATATATACATATATTATATTTAGCACCGCGTCTTTACTACCCGTTCGGGTTATACGCTTTAAGTAATAATTACACTAATGGATTAGGAATTGGGAAGGTTGAATTAGAGGAAGTGAACCCACATTTGTGTGGAGGATGAGTGGAAAACCATTTAGGAATGTTGACATACAATATAATTTGTTCAGGACAAGGTTGTTGGAGTGATCGAAGTTTACTACATATCTAAAGAAGAACAACAGGCAGATATTTGCAAGAATATGTCGAATAAACCAAAAAGTTTAAAAAGTGTTGTCATCTGCCGAGACTTATGTAAAAACCAATGTTTAGCGGAACATAATTTATTACTTTCAACATTTATTAAACTTTCATTGGAAGTGGGGGGGGGGGGGGTT
>CABEEJ010007924.1:0-27048 GCA_901482245.1 Timema douglasi | reverse complement strand
GAGCAGTCATCAGACGGTATTGGTGAGAGGATACTGGGAGCAGTCATAATACTGTATTGATGGGAGGATACTAGGAGCAGTCATCAGACTGTATTGATGGGAGGATACTAGGAGCAGTCATCTTACTGTATTGATGAGAGGATACTGAGAGCAGTCATAAGACTGTATTTACCAGAGGATACTTGGAACAGATTTCGGACTGTACTTACCAGATGATACTTGGAGCAGTTATAAGATGGTATTAGAAGATATAGAATATATATGTTTTATGATACATTGACAGATAACTATTTTTGAAATATCACTAGAAAGCAAATCTTTATTTCTTTTCACATTTATTCAAGGCTAAATTAACATTTTTTCCGATCTAGCTGGTATGTTGAAATATTGAGTTCGCAGAGATTCTTAAATACTGTATTAGAAGGTTTTTGTGAAATTACGGTTGCTAATTGCCCTTTACATTTTTTAATCTTAGTGAATAGAACAATGAAAGTTAACTTTAATAAATTCAGAAGAATTCACCTGGAGAGAACTTGTGAGCCTTCATTGTGATTATTAAAACTGCCTATGTTTAACCTAAACGGGCAGTAAGGATTGGTGACCAAATATTACTACTTCTACCACTACTGCTTTTACAACTACTACAACAACAACTACTAATACTAATAATAATAATGATAATAATCCTTTCATTTCATTTTCCTTTACTAAAGTGCTAGCCAACTGTAAAGACCTCTAATAGGCTAGCTACCAAATATACAGAAGAACACATGCCTTGCTAATTAAAAAATGATAAAATACATAATATTTGTATACAAGTGATTACAATACAAAATTTAAAAGCTAAATCATAATAAGGAGGAAAGTAAGTAATAATATGATTCAGTAGTCATAATAGTATTATTAATAATATTAATAATATCGTAATACTAATAATAATAATATTTTAAGGAACAATACACAATAAACAAACAGACCGTAATTATTGAAACGGGTATATCTTAATAATAGTGGTGATGATGATGATGATGATGATGATGATGATAATAATAATAATAATAATAATAAATCTAACAGGCCAATAATTAAATTACAGTCTTTCAAGTCAAAAGTCCGGCCCATGATTAGTTCCACCTTTATAACGATGATATGCTTCGCTGAGACGATAAATTTGATAAAATTGATCAAATACTTGGAACAGTGGAGTTCAAACCCGTAGGCGGCACTCTCGCAATATATTACAAGGTAACAAGGATTTCGAGGTTCAAATTCCAGTCGGGTGTAGTGAGGGTGTTTTGTCCTACATTGTTTTCAGCTTTCCTTAAAAGTCAATGTTGGCACACTTTCCTTAAATTCAATCTTCTTCATCCCTAACCCACTAACATAATTAGATATATGAATAAAATATGAACAGGTAGTAAGACGTGGGGTGTAAAATTATAATAAATATAATTGATATAGTATTCTTTTGATTGAACGTTAAATAAATATTCCGGTGTCTAGTTGTTCTGGCTAAATAATTAAGTATAATTGCTTTTAGAAAAGTTTTGTTTCTGTATAGTCTTTTAATCTCTAAAAATGCATTCGTAACTTCGGTTTTAGTGTATCTAAAGATAGTTACTAGATTAGTTGTTGTAAAGGCATTTAAATATCTAAATGGAAGTAATAGGCTTTGATTTTCTTAAGAATTGTTTTATATGTTTGCTAAATATATTACTTCCTATCAGGCTATCTCTATTAATCTACAAATGAGAGAAGGAGGAAGGTAGATTTTAGAGGATGTGTGCTTCCATTTGTGGCAAGGAAGAGTGGAAAAGTAATAAGGAAATATCATATCAGTACACACACCCTGAATTCAAGCCTTGAACATCCCTGTCATACATAAACTAGAAAATACTGACACCTTTGTCTATGAACCCACCACCAGCGTGAGAATCTTTATGTTCAAAATCGTTTAGGAAGATACTTTATCAGCCATTCGCGTTGTTCATTCAATAACTATGGGGGTTAAAGTTTTCATGTTTCCTCCTCAAACAGTCTCGAGACTGTTATACCAGTGCTTCTATCACAGCCATCCAGACAGTCTTCGAGACTACTATACCAGTGCTTCTATCACAGCCATCCAGACAGTCTCGAGACTACTATACCAGTGCTTCTATCACAGCCATCCAGTTAGTCTCGAGACTACTATACCAGTGCTTCTATCTCATCCATTCAGGCAGTCTAGAGGCTGCTATACTGATACTGCCATCTCTAGGCATCAATTGAAAGTGTTTATTGTGGTTCAGGTTTTTAATGAGAAGTCTGCCCACTCGATCAAATACTGTTTCCCTCCTCCCTCTACCCACCAGGTGGACACGCGCTGGACACAACAAGGGCCCAAGTCTTGCTGGAGGGTAACTGGACAGCGGGACCGATGCTCATCTGTTCCCAGTAACGTTCTTACAGAGGGTTAGTCTGAGGGCACCACCACCAATCTGCGGTATTTACTATAGGAATGGCAGTTCTGAAGCTTCGAAACCACTAAAATAATCCTCAATTATCTTAGAATGTTTTATTGTGATTCTGTTAAAAAATGAATATTTGAGGAAAGGTCAATCTATGTTTTAAACCATTAACCTTGGTCTGATAACTGAGACATTTTACAATCAACATTCTGGAAAATGAACTAACTCTACCTTTTCTTGATTGTTTTAAATTATACAACTTAAAATGGAAGGTTTTTATTTATTATTTTTCTTATAGGAAAAGTATTGTAATCGTGAACATTTTCGGTCATTGATTATGATAGTCTTTCCGTTTATGTGCCTTAAAACCCAAAAAAGTGGGGCTTGCAATTTTGTTTGACTCCAGTCCCTACGTCTATATGACTGCCTGTCAAGGGGACTGCAACGGAAATGGTTTTATTGATTTATGTCAATCTTGATATAGGTAAACTAATACTGGATTTTGAAAAATTTAAATTTTTTAAATTATCTCAAATGATTTTGTTCAAAACTGGTATCTGGGGATATTTTATATTATAAATAAGAATGCTTTCTTATGTTCCTAAAATAAAATAAATTCATTGTAGTTTAGTAATGAGAGATTTGAGAAAAATTTTAATGTGTCAAAAACTACATTTACTATTTAGTTAAAAATACGTATCTTTAAGATGTTTTAAATGATAGATGAATATGTATAAATATTAATTTATATTTAAAAAACTAAATAATTTAAGGCTAGTTTACTGATGATTGATTTTCAACAACTTGAAATTTGTTAAAAACTGTTGAACATATTAAAAAAGTACATGTGGAGAGAGTTTCTTATGACTAAAAAATAATAATGCTGGTGTTACTAATGTTATTTTATTTAAGTGAAGTTGAATAACCTAATTTTTAAAATAATGTCCCAAACTATAATAAAATATGTATGAATTTTTTTAAACTAATAGGTGGTACTTTTTTTCCCCACTACACATGTGGGTCAAACAGAAATATTAATTGTGTTAATTGAATATGTATGAGGAATACAGACATCAGAGTAAATGTGAACCCATTTTCATGGAGGAAGAGTCGGAAACCATTTGAAGGAGTGGTGTAAAAAACCATGTAGCTCCAATATATAAAATTGTTCAAGAGAAACAAAAAACTACTGTTTTAAAAATGTAATCTAAAAATAAAGAATAAGGTGTAGATTTTATTGGATATAAGAGATCTTAGGACATATTTCCGCATCTATGTAAAATAAAAAATGTAGTTAATTACTTTGCATTTAAATATAAACTAATTAGGAGCTACCTGGTTTTTGACCCAAAATTATATTTTTTTAAACTTAATTGATATAATAATTTATTATACATTTAAATATACACTTGTGTACATTATATGTGCATTTACTTCAACAATCCTTGGTAAGGAGATATAAATTATACATATTAGTAATCATTATCTTCAGAAGTGTAATTCTGGTGTGTTTCATCTGCTGTAAGTTGAATGTAAAACCATAAATCTGATTGCGGCACTTTTGTTTGGTGTTGTTTCCTTCAGATAGTTCATCTTCATCTTCATAAGATGGTAAATAATCGTTTCCTGAATCCACCACTTTATCACTATCACTTTCTTCAACCATTTTATAAACACTATGACAAGTTTTATGACAAGGAAGCCAATAACATGACTGTACACTATTTTTATATCACCGATAATATAAACTAAAGCTCACCAAATAAGTATCATAGTAACTATTTGGGAACATTAACAAAGCAACTGCTGGAGCTACCTTATTTTTGACCACAAAACTAGAGCACTGCAGCTCTTTTTATTATATTTGAGCCATTAATAATGGAGGGAGCTACCTAGTTCTTGTACCAAAAGAAAGGTTTTTTTTTTCTACAAGAGCGCATTTATAACTCATTTTCACCCAAATGTGGAGCTACCTAGCTTTTGACGTCACCCCTTAATTTATGAAAAAACACCCAACTTAGATTCGAGCCCCAATATTATCGTTATCTATTTTTGAATTTATTGCTAGAGGGAAGCCTTAGACCAATGGGTCCCAAACTGTGGGTCATAACCAACTGATGGACCGCAAAATTTTTAGAAATTTAAATATTTTATAATCATTTAAAATAGAAAATCATGAAAATACTTGGGAGGTGAGTGAATAAGAATATACGAGTACGGTAATTGGGTTTCCTATTCATGTATGTGGTGCGGACGTCAATGACGTCACCGACAGAAACTGTAAACAAGCGTACCCTTCACACACGCGCACACAAACACACACCTCATGATAAAGATAAGTGATTTTTGTAAACTTATATTAAATAATTAGGTTAGAAAGGACACCACGCTTCCTCCTAATGTCCATTAAAGCAAGGTGGGTCACGAAAATGTGTCGTTTCTAAAGATTGGGTCACAGTTCTAAAAAAAAGTTTGTAAATCACTACCTTTTGGTCACTGAAATGTTCAAGGTTTTTAATTCCATCGGGACGTATTAATACCACGCACATTTCTTTTCTAGAGAGCCATATTTTGAAATATCTTATTTTACTTAGATAACGCGGGATTTCTGAACGTCCATAACGCGCCTCAGTGCACCGGCAGGTATTTCCTTTAAACTTCATTATTAAATAACGAGACAGGATTTTAACTTCTAGTAGAAATACCGTTATTAAGTTGAAAGTAGAAAGTTTCCTTCGTGTATTAATTTGTTAACTATGATTGTGTAAATTCTGACAGTTGATCATTTGACCTAAAACAACAAACGAAAAAAATCACATTGACGCGAATATGGGTCTAAATACAAGCTCATTTAGTCTGGTTTGCGAGCGACAGAGAGTTCAGGGTTCACATTACATCCGAGTGCATTGAAGGCACTTTTAATTAAATGGGTCTATATACCCTCACACCACCCATGCAAATGCTAGTACATTTACTCCAAACTCTATCTTTTTTATTCATACAACATTAGAATAGTTAAGCTTAGTCCAAACGGGTGTAAAAAAAATTACAAAGATAATATTTTTCAAATATGCACATACCGGTACTATTCTAAGACACACTTTTTCCCCATCTAGACGTCTCTAAAAACGGGGTGCGTCTTATGATCGAAGACTTCTTAGAATCGTCGACCAAAGCTCCCGATGGCTCAGAATACGATATATTATGGATTAGCAATGATAAAGAAGGCTCAAAAGAATCAAACTTATATTTATTCGGAAGGAAGAATGAATAACATACCCACTGAAATGAGGTAGGCCTACTATTGTTAGAAAACTGAGTTCTATAATAAAAATATGTTTTAGATATAGGATGTTTTAACGATTTATTATTATTTATTTTACTAGAATTAAAGATCTTTTTCTCTTGGTGGTACTAAAAGATTTTTGTGCGTCTTACAATCTATGACATCTTAGGATCGATGAAATACGGTAATTGATTTTATAAATTTACGTCATCAAACCCGTTCCAGTTGTGCTCGTGGAAAAATGTGTCAGTCTCTCCTGGTCAAAATTTGTGGGGGATTGGGATCGGGGTTGAAACCCCAGCCATGTACACTGAAGTTTCTCCTAAATGGCTTTCCGCCCACCCGTGAATATACGTTCTCTAAATTTTAACTTCCACCTTACCACCCCATTAGTGAAAATAAGTAGCTAGTTTGGAGTATACGAACTGCAAGTTTTTAACGGTTAAAGTTTGTTGGTAAGAGTATACGTATCTGTGTGTGGTTTTAAATTTGTGCTTCTGGCAAAGAGGGGGAAGACCTAGCTTGGCATTACTGTCAAGGTGGATGCCCAGAGTCGGGATACAAAATCATACACCTGTAGCACTCTACAGGCTCATTTCATTGGTTCCATTTCATCAGGTTATAAGTTCATTCGCGAGGTTAAGAGTCATGACAATGACTCGGTACTCAAACAACAAATCAGCCCTGTCGCAGACAACCTGGTTTGGCATAATTGTCAAGTCAGATGTTCTGAGTCGGGCAACAGCCGAACGACGTTCAGAGGGGGAAGAAGACTTAATTTAAGTAGTAGTGATAAGGATGGATCATATTGTATATGCACCATCATTTACCTAATGAGAAGATGGGAAAACTATAGTGACCAATCCCCCTGACACCCAGATGGGATTCTATCCCTAACTGTTCAAAGTGCGTTTGACCGCTTGTCCACCGCTTTCGGGCCCATCTGGAAGTGACCCCCCACACCCTTTTACCTCCTCAATGTCGTTCAAGGCGCGCAGTAGCTACCAAAGTGTTGTAAAACTATATAATATATGAAGATATACACTGATTATAGTTTGTAAACCAGGCCCAACGGTTGCTATTGGAACGGCCACTTTGAGGCTTCAGAAGAACCAGTTGAGTGTTGTCCCTCTCTTTATCCCCTCCTGACCCTCTCTCTCTATATTTTTATATATATATATATATATATATATATATATTTCTTTCTCTCTCTTTTTATCTCTTCTCTCTCTTTATATATATATATATATATATACTCATACCTCTCCCTTCTTTCTCTTTCGCTTTCTCTCTCTCTCTCTCTCGATATATATCTTCTATTTCTATTTCTCTCTCTCCCTCTCTCTCTCTCTATATATATATATATGTGTGTGTGTGTGTGTGTGTGTGTGCAACACCCTTTCTGCCTTCTCTCCCTCTCTTCCTTCTCTATCGATCTGTATGTCCTCTCTCTCTTTCTCTAGCAAGAAAGGTTGAAGTACACACACACACACATATATATATATCACCCTTTTTCTCCTTTTTTTCTCTCTCTTTATACAGCTTGCATGTATATTTATATAACCTGTATATAAATAAACTCTCTCTATATATGATACAATATATCCCTCTCTCTACTAGTGAAACGATTATCAGGTGGTTGGTTATAATGTAGACGCTCAGGCCGGATATTTCCACGAAGGTCCCGTTATGAAAGGGTCCGATTATGCTCCCAGCCAGGGACATTATTTTAAAATATAATTTCGAAGGAAATGGACTTAAGGGAATAACTTTAACAATTATATTAAAACCCGCACCACTGGTTACATGGTTTAAGGCGTTTAGGTTCGCAATATACCATATTGCCTGTGATGGGCAGTCAGAGGTTAGAATATATGCCAGTGGCACTGGGAATGGTTTGCTATATGTGATATATCACTGTAGTTTTCTAATCACGTCTCCAGGCTAGTGCGAGAGCATTTCCTCTAAATTCCACCTTCCTCCTCCATACCCTCTTTGTGAAAATACACGGATAGCCCGGACGAGTAGGGAGATGCAAAGCACTTATAAAAAAACACCGTGCTTACAACACCAATTAGTCCAAGAAAAATGTTGGTATTTTAAGAGAAGACATATTAGCTCCACTAACACTCAATCAACTCGGAGAATATTGATCGTAAGAAACCAAAACCGGATCATCTTCATCGTTTAAAAAAACTTCTCAGTTGATGAATGAGCCAAACTCCTTCACAATGAGCCTTTCCGATCGTTTCGTCCACGTTCTTTATATCGTAATAAAAGTGTCCAGTATTCCAGGACCTGTCTTCCATATTAGGGCATCTTGGTGGATGATGGACGCACCAACCACTTGACCTAGAGGGATACAGATGTATCTTGGAGGGAGTTTAAAGTAGGGGGAGGGGGCAGAGCTAAACAACACTTTCTGATACAATTTTAACAACTACAATTTTATCTTAAGAATATTTTAGAAATAAAATTGTAAGGACAGACACTTCATGGCGTACACAGCTCTCCAAGTATATCATAGTTTCTTTAAGCCAGTGGTTCCTAAAGTGAGTTGTACCACCCCCTGAAGGACGGTGACACTACTTAGGGGGTCGCTAAGAGGCAATGCTCTAACCACTAAGCTATCGAGGTATCATCCAGTGCTCAAGGTCATTCTTCACTCATATTTAAGGCAGAGTCTGTGATGGACGTGAGTAACTCGTCAGCTATAAATGAGTGGTCAATTAAGACACGAGCTATTAGATAACGCAGTCATATTAACTCAAAAGGGCTTTATTCTGGCAATAGTACAATAATTACTACTGTACTGATGCTCATATCATGATGGATTAAATAGTCACGCTATTTTATCTGTTAATTACGGTTATAGCCGTATCTATATATCACATTCTTTAAATTGAAAAATGACACCTCGACACGGGAATCGTTTCTGCACGTCCATCACAGACTCTACCTTAAAATATGAGTGAAGAAAGGCGCTGAGCATGGGATAATTCCTGGATATCTCAGTGGAGAGAGCAATAGCGTACTAATCCAAAGATCTCGGGTTCGATTCCCGTGTTCAAGTGTAATTTTAAATTTAAAGAATATAGTACCTATCACTATAATAAGTCCATCCATTGCATTATGAATTTCTTGGAAAGTGAAGTAGTTATTAAATGTGTCAATGTAGTATCCAGGAAACTTAAGACTTTGAATAGCTGTTATCAGTGGACAAAGTTAAAAAAAATTGCTAAATTAACTAAACCAAATAGTTTTCGTTAGATTTTGAATACATATGTCATTAAATGTTGTAACTTCTTTAGTGAATAGCACAAACTGCTATTTTAAATAATGCTATTTATAGATTAAGGTATAGCGTACTGAATATATGGATACAAAGGGTTGTAGTCCCAAAAGATTTAGGAACCACTGCTTTAAACCATCGAAAAATGTCAATAGTCAACTAAATTCATCTCCACTCCCCTGGGTATTCCTTTTTCTTCTCTATTTCCCATGTGTAATCCTTGTTCTGCTCTATTTCCCATGGGTAATCCTAGTTATCCTCTATTTCTCATGGGTAATCCTAGCTATCCTCCATTTCCCCCGGGCAGTCCTAGCTTTCCTCTATTTCCCCTGGGTAATCCTATTTCTCTATTTCTCTATTTCCCCAGAATGATCGTAGTTCTCCTCTATTTCCCCCGGGTAACCATAGTTCTCCTCTATTTCTCCCGGGTAACCCTAGTTCTCTTATATTTCCCCCGGGTAATCCTAGTTCTCCTATATCCACCCAACACTTAGTGAAAAAGAAGGGATGTTAGGTTACGGATGCTCAATACTATGCCTCTTATGTGGCACTGTTCATTGCCCTCGTGACATATATGACTATGTCACAATATCGCGACAATCTCTTAGCTGCGTCCAAAATACTCAAACTTGCCTCTCTGAACCCTCAATTTTTTCTCCTGTCAACCAGTATGTAATCAAAACGTGCGGTTAGTTACCAGGCAGGATACCAATGGTTCACATTCCCCTAGAATCAAGAGGTCCAAGTCTATGCTGGTGCTTGTCTTTCAATATAATACATTAGTACCGAAGCTTGCGTTTGAAGATTACTAGAGATGATGTTTCTAATCAAATAAAACTCTTCTTAGAACTGACTTACGCAATGACATGAACAGTTTATTAGTACTAATATTATCCGCAGGAATTAGGTGGGTGCTAGCACTACATACTCGGACTTAATAGGTCAGAGTTAACTCCCTAGTACAGGAAATGCGGGTATAGTCTCCCAAGATATAGTTACCCGCAATCCCTTTCAGGCAAATACTGGTTCACCACTGTTAAATTCTCTCTACCCCTGTTTCTTCATATTAATGTGTAAGTGGTTCGTTCTGGCTTGCACTTTAATTTTCTACTGAGAAAACATTTTTTAACTGAAAAGAATTCCAGTAGCACTCTGAGGTTGCTATTAAAAACCACCTTCGCCCCCTACACAATCACACCCCTTCGACGTGGGAACATTAGAGACGTCCGATCAATTCTAGGCTCTGACGTTGCGACGCAAGCTGACGTCCTTTCTGCGTCTTGTTTTGGACTAACCGACGCTTAGTTACGTCAATGGGTTGCGAGATTTAGATTTCCCCCCTTTCCCATCCTGCTTAGTTCTCGATTCCGTTGCCAAGGGGTGGATGGGGTGCAAATGACAAAGAGAGGTTGTATTTTTAGCGAGGGATATTTTTGGATGTGTCGAGGGCACAACTTGCCCGACCTTTCATAGTCAGGGACTACAGGGGCAAGGTCACAGAGAAGTAAGATGGGTAGTATTGCCCCATCTGTGTGTCTCAAAATTTCAGCTGGAGACATCCCAAGTTATAATTGCCCAAACTTGCGCCTTTTATAAAAATATATATTTTTTAACAAAGCGCGTCATTTTCTCAGGGGAGGAGCAAAATATTGGTATTCTAAGACTTCAGTAAATATTTTTAAAGGAAAAAAGAACGCAGGTTGGGATGTTCAAAGAAGCTCCGAAAGGAATGACGTCACATTTCTTTACAAAATATGTTAAGCATTTTCTTCGCGGGTGACTGACTGATGGCTACGAAAACCTGGTTACTAACCTTTGAAACATTTTTACAAACAACTACAATTTTATGTCAAGGAAATAATTTAATGCATTTATCTCTTATGAAATAGTTATATAACAATGGTAGCTCACACCAGCGGGCATGCTTATAAATACATTGGTCTCATATATCCTGGTTTTCTGGTGATGGGAAGGTCAAAAGTTGGAAACCCGGTCGGGTGTAATGAGGTTTTTTACTAAAGAGTTTCCCCCTCTAACCAATTCTACACAAATAAGACTATCTTTCTTCTAAATACTACCTTATTTACCCCTGCCTCATTTAAATTAAATATATGGATATCCCGGATGGGTAGTAAGACGTGGATCAAAGCATGGATTGTCACTATTTTGTTTTAAGTAGGCAAGTTTCTCTACTAAATTAGCTTCGAATAAAAGTCTCGTTTGTACTTAGAATATATTTTACGCCGGGTCGTAGACGCAGATATATGGTTGTAGCGTTTACGCCTTGGAGAATAAACTTGATATTTTAAATGTATACGACCTCAGCTAGACAATAAATTACAGACGCAAAATTACTATATAGGATAACAAAACAACATAAAAGTAGGGCCCGGAATTATTTTCCTCCGTAATAAAACATCAATTCCATTTAAGGAGGCTTCGTCCTGGTGCATTGATTTTATTTTTAAGTTGGGAATGGTCGAGCGCTCCAAGACGGACCAGATAATAAACGCCATAAACGTCTGTGGTGTGCGATGGAATAAGAAACGGAACGACTTCACTGTGCAGTGACATGGCCTGGGTCTTAAGCGCACTGTGGTGATGTGGTGAACTAGGTCTACAAATATTAGTCATAGACGGTTCTATGAGGTTTGGTTCGGATTCTAAGGAACATCCATTTATGTTGGTTTGTATTAGGATATTTAACGAACACTTCCAAACATCCAGATGATATCAGCGCATGAATTACAGACTAATTTAACAAAGGATTTAACGCTTGAAGCGTATCAGTTTTGAGATCAAAGCAAATAGTTATAAATTTATATTCAGTCTTCTTTAAGCAAACAAAATTATATTTTAACAGGGTCGGCACTCTAAGATATTTATATTGAACGTCAGAAATTACAAACTAACTTAACCTAAGACAGCACATCTAAAATTAAATCCTAGTTCCAGTTGAATAACATGACCTACAAACAAACTTAATATACGAAATACGTCTAATACTAACATACCCAGTCCTAGCATTAAAATAAAATCTATACGGCATCATCCCACAATCGAGCTATATCGACCAAGCAAGCGTCCGACGTCCGCTTGTGAAAATAGTGCCAAATTTTGTGGATAGAGGATGTAATGTAGTCAGCACAACGAGCTGTTAGTTTCAATTGTCTAGACTGGAGCTGCTAGTTTTTCATTAAAATAGCTCGTCATTTGTTCTCACGAGGCCAAAGTTTAAACCCGTTTCAGACCCAGTGCTTCACATACAAATCTGGAAGCACTGGTGATACAACCCGGGACCTTTGGATCTGTAGCCAGGAAGTCTGACAACTAGACCACAGAGGTGATCGTCCTAGCACCTGTATATTTAATACTTGGATTGCAGGACTTACAAATTAACCTTACATAGGACAATACACCCAGTCCTATCACTTAGATTTTTCTAATTGTGTAACAGGACTCCCAAATTAGTTTTATCTAGGATAGTAAGTCTAATACCACACATCCATACACTAACTTCTAGATACCTATCTACTAATTGAACGAGGCTATGTAAACCCTAATTATCTTAAGAATTCACATATCTGACGGCTATAAAAAGCTACTAGATCTACTTTCACTTATGTGTACGCCAAGTCATGTAATCTGCAGCCGTCACTTTTGATAGACATTATAATTACCTATAAAATAACAAATAACACTAATAATATAGTGAAGCGCTATAAATTTTGACTGCAAAAATAAGTGTTTGTATCTTCTTAAAGTTGTTTCAAATTTCCATTCGTATGAAAATTAATGCTCAAATTGTAATAAATATCTTATTCAACCCCACCCTGAATACAACCTGAGCTCCCTAAAGTAGTGGCTGACCCCACTAACCTCTCAAACATGGGTTTGGAAATTTCTTCTTTAATATAATTTAAGAAACTGTAAAGATTCTCTAAAAGATTACTGTGCACGACCTTAAAAAGTTTTTATTCTAAAACTGTGTTAATACCCTCTACCCCCGAATTCTCCAGTCGAATGCAGTTACAAATCCTCTGACCTGAATCTTGTCTTTGCCCGTGGTTGGTCATGTTACGCTAAGCGTGTTAAGTCCAAGATTGATCGAAATTCTGATTTGAAACCCAGTTGTGACAAATATGTATACTTTTTTTTTGCTGTGCATCTTAATCCCCTTCCGGGCTGTACGCATATTAATTGCACTTCCAGGGTACGGATGAGGACACGTAAGGAGAAAAGAAAATCCTGGGAACTTAAGGAGGCGGCATAGGACAGGGCGCATTGGTGATCTAAGTTCACTGAAAAAAGGAATATACCTGTCGTAGGATAGAACACTTAATAATACTAATACCTGTAAGTGTATGTGGAGGGAGAGATCATTTAGGATAAAAGCCCACAATAGATTAGTTTGTCTGCAACTGGAAGATCAGGGTTGGATTCCTGTTTGGGTGTACTCGAATGAATTATCCTAAATGGTTTCCCTATCTGCCTGCACGCAAATGGGGGTATAGTTACTCTACATTCTACCTCTTATTCCTAGTGTAAATATGTGGGTAGTCCGAAAGGTGGGTAAGATGTGGTACACACAAAAAAAAAACCTCTGTACATGCAACTGGGATTTGAACACCAAACTTCCCGTTACCGAAAAGCCAGGCTAGAGGAGCTTGATATTTAGTCCGCTCACCCACCGATGTGATGGATTAGATTTGTCTTAAGAGGGTCACCCCTGGAGCACTGAGACACGTTTCAGACCTCCAGAAATCCCAAGTTATTTAAGCAATGTTTTTAATTTTATTTAAATATGCTTTATAGCAAAATTGAGGCCAAAGCTATCAACATGTTTCCATAATATTAAAAATCTTTAAGATTAAGTTTTATAATTTAAAGCTCATTTTCAAAGAAATGTGCCAGTTCTGAAATAAAAGTAAATGGCTAGAAACAGATATAATCTTTCATAAACAAATAAAGTCCTTTTTAGCAGGGTCCCAACATAAGATTATGAGATAATTGAGGATTGTTTTAGTGGTTTGGAACCTTTAGAACTGCCAATTTCATCAGAAATATAGCAGTCTGAGAATATACTTTAACGCCCTTAGTTTTACCATGATGTAAAACCAGATGGAATGGCTTATTAAATGTGTATTAAGGATGGTACTAAAATATAATCGTAGGGACACTCCGTGCGTGTCCCAACCACTCCATGTGTGTCTCACAACCACGGTGTCTCAAAAAGTATCTGTCTCAGGAAGGCTCTCAACAGCTCAGTTTGTTTCCTACAGCTACAGAGTAACAGGGAGTGTCTACAGCCGTTCACTAGTGTCTCACTGGCACGGTTTCTATGGAAATGCCTCAGCCACGTCGTGACTATCTGACTGTAGTGCCTCAGGAAGTGTCTCAACTGCTCCGTGTATGTCTGACTGCCACGGTTTCTGAGTAAAGTGTCCGTGCGCGCTTGACTCACTTCACTACTCCCTCCTGTGAGCGGTTGTTTGAACGAAGACCTTGAGGAGGGTCACAGGTCGTGGGGCGCGACCCTACTTAACTGGTCGACCTCCCCAACTACTAGACACTGGTTCTACCACAAGGAGGGGTGATTGAGACACAGGCCACTGTCGTGGCCATTAACATCTGCATACTGGATCATTGGCTACTACCACTGAGAGTCCCAGGGGCTAGAAGACTAAGTGCCATAAAGGTTTAAGAGTAGTAAAAAAATATTGAAAAAAGTTGATTTATGGTATACATTTTTCCCCCCGCACGAGCTACACGTATTTAAATTACACTGTTGGGGTAAAAAAAGAGTAGTGTATAATTAAGAGGAAATGTACCCGCATCGATGGCCACATAGACTAAATATCAACCATGTCTATTCTAGTTTTCTAGTGATGTGGAGGTTGGGTTCTAATCCCAGCAGGGGGCTTTGATGATATTTTACAAAAGGGTTTCCCACTCTCCTTCTACCCAACAGTGTGTACATTTACTCTTAATTATTTTTCTTACCGTCAATGACCATTAGTGTACCTAATTAAATGCATACAACCTTAACGGGGGCTAAAAATTAAAAATGTAATTACGTTTAAGGAAAGTGGGACACTATTTAGGAAATACTTCTTACAGTACATCTTGACAGGATTCCAACTACAAACGGATGTGATGAAAAGCGCTCGCTACTTAATCTCGTTTACTTTAAATAGATTAATAAACAATCTGTTAATATTGTTTTAAAAATCCAGCAATTTGTAATTGGTTCCTTCTATGATGACCAGAAATTGTCATATATTACATAGCCAAGTTACAGTAGCGTTTAACTTCGTATAGTAATTCCACACATATTATTAAATTTTGCACCCTGTGTTTGATTAGAATACAATTAAAACTACAGTACTGTGTGAGATGTAGTATTGGATCCATTCCACGGCGTCAATTGTTTAAAAGGTTATTTACAATGTCTTCCTCCATCTGATATCAATGCATCCCATTTCACAAAACTGTATGACATAGAAAAAAATCTATATAAGGAATTCAATAGTTTAAAAGAATATTTACAATGTCTTCCTCCATCTGATATCAATGCATCCCATTTCACAAAACTGTATGGAATGTAGTATTAAGTTTATCTCTCGACGTCAATAATCAAGCAGTTTATTTACAGTGCCCCCTGTATTTGATAATAATACACCCCGCACCACACAACGGAATGACATGTAATATTATATCTATCTTATGACACCAATAGCTTAAATGGCTATTTACAATGTACCATGTGTTAGATAGTAACACCCTATGATTTACATAAATACTTGAAAGCTATTATTGGAAAAATGATTTCATAGTGTTCCTTTGAAAAATTCAATCCCCATTTTCAAAATGATTCAAATATAGCTATTTCTCACCTTTATTAAGCCTTAAAGCCTAATTAATAAGGAGTAGTAAAAACTTTTCTCTAAATATTTAAGAAATAACATTTAAATTGAGACAGAGACTATAGAACCTATGTTAGTACTATTTGTATTTACTTAGGTTTTTAAAATGTCCAAGCAATTAGTGGATGGTACCCCATTGTAGTACTAGGAGAATAGTAATGTTCCGTCTCCAATCACAAATATTCTGACAAAGCTCTTCAAAGTTCTCGATGGTGGTAACGGTTCTTCTCATGTTTTTAAATGGGTGGAATGGTGGTAGACTAGCACCTTGGACATCCCTATTCCAATTGAATATGGACCACTCACTTCCTGTCTATGAACTGTCCCCATAAATTCCCCAACAGCCGGTATTCCAACAGTAGTCTCCTGGAGGTCCTCAGAGTGCAAAATAAAGCTACAATAACCTCAGGCCATTGCAAGACCTTAACAGCAATTGTTGGCCCGTTCAGCAAATGTGGCCCATTTCACCCGCAAGTGGTTCGTGCGCCAATGGTTGCCTACCACTGGTTTATTTTAAAAGGTGTAATATGTTGTCCTCATCGCGAGAGAAATTTGTCTGGACCAGGCTATTAAAGTAACCGAGGATGTGACATGTTGTAAACCTTTTTCTTCAATGGCGCCTGAAACAGTTGGACATAAACCATTGTATAGAGTTGTGTTCTGGCCGAGTCCATCTATCCTAAGGGGCTGAGCTGACTGTATATAAGGTGACGTTCACCTTATAGTAGGTTCTTCTCCACATCTTTCAAACATATGTCTTTATAAAAGCTATTTTAATAGGAATATTACAGACAAAATTTCTCTGAAATAAATTAAGATATTTATTTAGCCTGTAAATAGTGTTATGAAAAGGGTATTAGAAAGATTTATTTCGTGTGAAAAGAGCTGACTCAAACAAACTAACAAATAATGTATGTGTATTTTTATTTCTATCCACCAAATTAATAAATACTATTTTAAAAGTGTAAAAATATTTATGAAGATCTAATTAGTGTCATTACTAAATATTTAAATACTATTTTTGCACCTAATTATTATATGTAAATAACAATAAGACCCTTAAATGAAGTTCGCTTGTAAGACGGTAAACGTCACCTTAAATATTTGTGGCAAGTGCCCTTTAGAGCTGTCGTCTGCTTCATGAACCAACTCCTTTTAACTGCTTGGTCTGGAGATTAAAAAAACACTTTTCAAAATGCCTAACTAACCTGACCTTTTTATGATTTTCATCGTCTTCTCCATCTCCACTCTTTTTATCTTTGTTGTTTTTAATACACTTCTTTCTCACTCTTCTTGGTGACATTTTATTTTTTTAAATCTTTTTCTTCATCTCGTCAGTCCAAGCGTCGTTTCATTAGCTATTTGTTCGGCCATATGTTTTATCGTGTCCGTGATGTGGCGAGCGGGGTGAAAGTTCAGCTCTCATTCATAAACAGCCTCAAGGACACAACTGGATGCTATTGGAGAGTTCTTTATGAATGAATGGATGGTTTTTATGTCACCGCCCACTGATCAGAGTCCTTGGTTCGTTCTCAAGATAGGGAGATAGAGTTTTTACTGGATATTGTTGTTGGGCGTGTCTTGAATATGTTTTCTGAAGCTGTTTTGGTTAACATTTGTCATAGATCAATCGTATTTAACAGCTTTGTTCGACCATCTGCCAGCTTTTACTCTCTGTACAGTCACATTTCTCTATGTACAGTACAGTCACATTTATTTGTGTACAGTGCAGTAACATTTCTATCAGTATAGTCACTTTACTTTCTGCAGTTTCACACCTTTCTCTGTAGAGTCCCTTTTACTTTCTGCAGATTCACATCTTTCTCTGTATAGTCCCTTTACTTTCTGCAGAGTCACACCTTTCTCTGTATAGTCCCTTTACTTTCTGCAGATTCACATCTTTCTCTGTATAGTCCCTTTACTTTCTGAAGAGTCACACCTTTCTCTGTATAGTCCCTTTACTTTCTGAAGAGTCACACCTTTCTCTGTATAGTCCCTTTACTTTTCTGCAGATTCACACCTTTCTCTGTATAGTCCCTTTACTTTCTGAAGAGTCACACCTTTCTCTGTATAGTCCCTTTACTTTCTGTAGTGTCACACCTTTCTCTGTATAGTCCCTTTACTCTCTGTAAAATCACTCAACTCGCGTGCAGTCACTTAACTCGCTTTACAGTAACCTCTATGTAAAGTCACGTAACGCTCTGTATAGTCACTTGAATATTTATATAGTCACTTTACTCTTTATTTACTCTCATTTCTCTCTACATAGTCTATTTACAGTTTTTTTGCTGTAAAAGTCCAACTGAGCTAAAAGCAGTATTTTGCACTTTTTTCATAGCAAATAATTTCTGGACAAAATATATAGAATATTGCTTAAGTAGATCTGTTTGGTTTAATTTTCCATACAAAGTAATCTCAAAAGTTTTTCTTGAATATCTGTCACTAGCAATATGGTATTTCAGGGAAAACTTTTTCGATGAAATTATCACAAAATTCTAGATGCCCATGACAGGCATTCAAGATACGTTGAGATGAATATATGTAGAAAAATCAAACTAAATGCTTTTATTGAGGCAATATTGCTATAAACACTGAAATCTTACTGGCCTTAGTTCAAACTCCCTCCCATATCACATTAAATACAAATTATATTTTATAAAGCTGGACATTTCCAGCCCCAAAGCAATAAACCAGAATCCAGACCAGTGGGCATGCAGACAGAGGTGTCAGTCTCGTAAGGTAAGATTGGAATTATAATCTCGGCTGGCTGTTCTGAGGTGTTATTTACTCAATGGTTTCCAACTCTTCCCCCTATGCAAATTAGAGTAAACTTCTTATATTCACTATTGTTCTTTATCGCTTCGTTATTAGTGTAGAAGTGTGGATAGTAGGGCTAAGTAGTAAACAACGTAGATATGTCAAGTTCCTCCGTGGAGGTAATTAGTTCAATAACAATGGTTGAGTTCCTCCATGACACCTTAAGGAAGGTATATTATAAGTTGTCCGAATGTAATATCCAACAACCCCCCTCCCCCCCTTTTTTTTTGCATAGAAGTCCACGAGAACAGGAAGTTACAAAATCAAATAAGAACAAAAATTCATTGATGGATGAAAGGTTAGGCCAGGTTAGGTTGGGTTAGAACTATGATTATATGTATTAATAATGGAATGTTTAAAAGCTAGGTTTGTTTTATAATAATCACTGGCTCCCTGGTCAGTACACCTGGCTACGAGCCTAGGGGTTCCAGGTTTAGTTCCAGGCTGGTATCTTAGGTATTTTTCCCGAAAGAGCAATTACCTTGACGGTCATTAGGGTTTGTTTTGTTAAGTTTAAGTCAGGTTTAAGTGTTCCCACTGATTCCACACCCTCATAGTCACTATCACCATCATCTAATTTCTTCTAGACATGGAAAGAGCCTCCACAGAAATGATGTACGATTAGTGCATTCAGGCATTCCCTAGGCAATTGTACATTAATTAGTACTGGCTAATATTTCCACAAACTCTGCTACGGATGATGTAGCCCAGACGCACAAAATATATAATAACTATCATTATTTTTAACACTTCATATTTCTATCATGCACTAAGTAATAACCAAAGTACGAAAGATTAGATTAAGTTAGGTTGGGGGAGAACCATAATTATATATATATATATATATATATATATATATAGAGAGAGAGAGAGAGAGAGAGAGAGAGAGAAGGATTGAAAGTTAGGTTTGTACTAGGCTATTGCACTCTGACTTTATAATCGCTTCCTTGAGTTGTAGTGGAGGAACTCGACCTTCCAATACCTCCCTCCCCCTCCCCCTCCCCCTAGTGGAGGAACCCGACCCTCAAATACTCCCCCCTGGTGGAGGAACTTGAACCAGCCCCTAGTAGAAAACTCGACCCTCAAATACCTTCCCCCAGTGGAGGAACATAACCCCAGCCCGTAGTGGAGGAACTTGACCATTGACTTAAAGGATATTTTTATAATAGGGGATTAAACCATATTTCGTGTAGGAACTCGACCTTGCCCAGACTATGGAGCACAGTTAGATCAAAAAAGACTATAAAACAAACACTGAGTCGGTCAAACCTAAAGTGCGCTTGATTTGCGTCGATCCCATCAACTAGTTCAACAACTAGGGTGAAGCGGGTTTGGGGAGGGGTAAGGAGTGGTTGGTAGAACACGGAGACGGTTGTCCCATTGATCTGTCACATAGCGGCTAAGTGTGAAGGCAAGTTTGTTCAGCGTGGCAACCTATATTTGTGTCGATATAGCTCAGGAAGGTGTCTCTCTATACGTGTCCATTATAGATACCTCCTTTATTCGACTCTTGGTGGGATTATACCTTATTACTCTCAACCCAGTACTGTAAGAGGTAAGGCTCAATTACTACGCTAATCACCCAGGAGGCTGACTAATGGAGGATTGTGATAAACTTAGCCTTCAAATAACGTCCACGTAACGTAACATAGCATAAATCTTCTCCTGTTTTTAAATGAAAGCATTCACGATGCAATTAATGTTGATGTGATGAACAAAGCAGAACTTTCACTCTATGCTACGTTACGTGAAGTGTACCGCGTGTTTCTGAGATCTGAGGTCCGTGAAGTTGGCAGCACCACTAACGGCACAAATTATGAAACCTATACCAATGTTTATTGTTGAATTTATTCCACAATAATATCCTTTACCCATAATTTGCGCCTCCATAGTTTTCGTGGAAACGCCAAAAAACAAAGTGAGTGCTGCTGGCAGCACCCATAACGGAACAAATTCTGAAACCTAATGGCACAAATTCTGAAACATGTGCCAATATTTAGTGATGAATTTGTGCCACAAGAATATCCTATACCAGCACAGAAGTCTGACACCTTCCTTAGCCCTAGACCACCAGGTCACCTATTATTATTAAAGGAGATCTATCATTAACTTACTCAGTACATGTTCTAAATTTAAATTATTATTCTTCTTGCTGTTTTTTTATGATTGTAATGCATCACTATTTAGTTATCATTATAGAGATTAAAATGTTCTTCAGTGACGGCTTGTGATTGGGGGGTTAAAAGGTGACACTTTGAACCTATTATACTTCAAAATATAATGTGTTAGGAGACGAGTGTGTTAAAAGAAGGGGGAGCGGGATTGGGGGTGGGTGAGGTGTAAATAGGAAGCACGGAGGATAGAGGGGGAGAAAAATGTCAGCTCAACCTTAAAATTATTTTAATTAAATTATTTATGACCAAAATTTGGAGTGTGATTTATGAACATAACATGTATATAAAGGCTCTCATTCATTTGTTTCTTTACTATTTATTTGTCACAATGTTTCACCACCCGTTCGGCTTATACACCTAGGTACTAATTACGCCAATGTGTTAGGGATGAGGAAGGCTGGATTAAAAAGAATTGCACTCAAATTTATGTGACGTGAGAGTGTAAAACCATTTAAGAAAACCGGCCTCAGAATATCCGACCGGGATCGGACTCCGATTTCCCTCTCATCGGCAGTCTATTCTCTTGCGAGAGTCGCGCGTTAGACCGTGTGACCACCGAAGCAGATGTTTCTTTACTAATACTACTACTACTATCACTACCACTAATTATTATTATTATTATTATTATTATTATTATCCATTTAATCAGTTGAAATTAATTTACAGAAATAATAATGTGAAGATTTTCCGGGAAAAATTCAAGGAAAGTTTTCCGTCTCATATCTCTAGTTACTTATGATTGTTTATTTTATATTTTTATGAAGCTATACTTGTCATACTTGTGTATTATTCAGTGATGGCTTGTTATGTAACTTCTTTAGCACCGCGTCTTACTACCTATTCAGGTTATAGGCCTTTGCACTAATTATACTAATCGGCTAGGAAATAGTAGGCTTGATTTAGAGGAAGTGTAACTACATTTGCGTTAAGGTGAGTGGAATATTTTTTTTAGGGAAAAACACCCTCAGTCCACCCGACTGGGATATAACCCCAATATTCCCGTCTTAGGCAGTCAAGCCCAACACTAGATAAGCGCATTAAACCCCGCGGCCCCCGAAGCGGATGTTATGTAGCTCTTGTGACTGTTGGCTAACACGATAATAAACGAAATTAAAATGAGGATAGTAATAACAATTAGATGACCTGGTGGTCTAGGGGTAAGGTGTCAGGCTTCTATGCTGGCGGCCGGGGTTCAATCCTCGGTCCCGGCAAAGATTTATCTGGTTACCAAACCCTTCCTTCACCTCTGACAAGACTGTTCGGATTCCACGTTAAACTATAGGTCCTTCATTTCATCTCACAATCACCCTACCATTACACAATAGCGTAAGTGCGTATAACCCAAACGGGTAGTAAGACGCGGTGCTAATAATAATAATAATAATAATAATAATAATAAAAACAATTATTATTATTTTACTATCAGCACTGCGTTCGGGTTATATGCGTATGTAGGCCCTACTAATTGCGCTAATGTGTTAAGAATGAAAGAGGTTGAATTTATAGGAAGTGTACCCGAATTTGCTTTGTGGGAGACTGTAAGACAATTATTTAGAAACAAACACCCTCAATACACCTGACTGAAATTCGAACCCTGATCTCCCCATCATTGGGGGTTCAGTCTATTGTGAGAGTTACATCCCAAAAGTATTTTTTACAATTGAAAAGGGTTTGTAAATAAAATAGATTTAACATCCTTTAGGGGTGCATGAGATCTATCGAAGTCTTGACAAGAGTTAGTGACGAATGTATTTCTCTGCCTCCCCTTTTAGCCCCAGCCCTAAAGCGTTTATCAACATTTCCTTTGTATGAATGAAGACTCATGCATCTTGTGTAAACACCACACTGGACACACACATACACACAGTCACAATATTATACATAAGAAAATATGAGCTAATACTAATATACTAAATAATAATATTTTCATGATATTTTAAATAATTAAGAATATTATCGCAACTATACAATCATACTGCTATTTTCTTATTAATTTTTGACGATAGTGTTGTTATTATAATTTGTAGTTTTAAAATGTTGGTGCTGCATGTTTCACTTAGCAGTTTAGTTCTTCTTTTCTCCAAAACCATTTATGGCACAATATATATATAACTGATTTATTTATGTGGCACAGCCTAAAGAATAGTAAATAATATCCTGTGACCTGTACTAAATATTTTTTTTATTTAGGTTACACAAGTAGTAGTGACAGGCGGTAGTACATTAAAGTGTTTCATGGGAAATTAAGGCAGCACCAACTATGAAAATGGGTTTTAGAAGCCCAAATTCAGCAAATATTACTGGCAACATTTTCGTAATTTGTGGTATTAAACTGCTGCTAGTAGCTAACGAAAGTTTGTCATTTTCACGAAATTTATTAAAATGCCAACTATTCACACACAAAACTAGTTGAGCACTAAATATCCTCACGTGTTTTTCAAATGTATAGCATTGGCGGTAATATCAGATAAGACTAGAAACTTATTTGAAAGAGAGGGGGTTTCTACATCAGCGATCGCATGGTTTGAAAGGAGTCAGCCTTATGATATACTAATCGCCGTTGACTGTGAGGATAAGGCAAGAATCTTAGCCAGGTGGTTTTGAACATTTATTATTATTTATCACATCTCCCCACTCCCTTTTACACACAAACACACACACTCCACTATAATGTGAGTGCATTTACTCTAAACGATCTTGCTTAATTTGAACATGAGGCGACTGGTATTTTCATGAAAACTATGGCGACACATATAATAGGTGTGAGATATTCTTTACGGCTCAAATTTGGTATTCAATGTTGGAATAGGTTTTAGAATTTGTACTGTTGATGGCGCTCCCAGCCGCATCCACAGTATTTTAATATTTCTCAGAAAAGTATTAGGTCACAAATTACAGGAGTTGGATGTATTTATAGTAAAACTGAGAAATTTGTGCCATTAATTTAGTGATAATACTATATGACGTTAGCAGCACCCAACGTGTTTGAATAATTTTCGAACACTATTAGGGGCCAGCGGCACAAATTATGGGAATGTACAATATTTTGGGCACAAATTGAGCACTATATATTTGCATAGGTTTAAGAATTTAGCAGTGCCCAAAGCTTGAATGCGTTTAAACGAAAACTATGGCCGAACATAGTTTGATAGTTGTGGCACAAACTCAGCACATAACAGTGCTATCTATGTATTAGCGTTCGCAATTTAAACATAATTTTCCATAATTTTTACCAATGGTAGAGAAATACATTTAATATATATATATTAGTATAATAATGGTAAAAAATAATGCTTCATTGCAAACTATAACATCTAGGAATTCAGTACCTCAAATTAGTCTTCATCTAGCCTTAGTTGTATACAATTAATAATTCTACAACTAATAAATAAAATGGGATCCTTTTTATAAATTATTTAAAAGCTTTGAAAAAAAATCAACATTAACTATTCAAAAAAATTAGTGTATTTTAAAAATTATTTCATAAATATATTGATCAAGTTCCTAGATTATTTTTTTCATCCATGGTCATAAATATATGGCACTCATATATATGTCTGAGCTTTGATGCAACTTCAAATAACGATCGTGGACCTCAGATGGATACCACTATGACGTCACAGGGTGTACAGGCGGGAGAAACTAGGGGCGGCCTTGAATTGAGGGCTGGCCAGTACTGAGTACAATGTGGTGTTAACACAACTTATCGTTTTATGGTGTTTTCATGGAAACTATGGTGGTACAAATTATGAGAATAAGATATTCTTGTGGCACAAATTTATCACTAAATATATGTATAGGTTTCATAATGTGTACCACTACTGGCGCTGCCAACAGCACCCACTGTGTTTTTTCGGGGTTTTCACCAAAACTATGGTGGCACAAATTATGGGGGTAGGATATTCTTGTGGTAAAAATTCAGTACTAAATATTGGCATAGGTTTCAGAATTTGTGTCGTTATGGGTGCTGCCAGCATCCACTGTTTTCTGGTGTTTTCATGAAAACTATGACAGTACAAATTATGGGGATAGGATATTCTTGTGGCACAAATTCAGCACCAAATATTGGCATAGGTTTCAGAATTTGTAACGTTATGGGTGCTTCCAGCATGCACTGTTTTTTGGTGTTTTCACGAAAATTATGACAGCACAAATTACGGGGATAGGATATTCTTGTGGCACAAATTAAGCACTAAATATTGGCATAGGTTTCAGAATTTGTGACGTTAGTGGTGCTGCCAACTTCACGGACCTGTGTTTCTGTAAGCCAATCCTGTCGCGAGCAACGCCAACATGTTCATTTAGTACGTCATTTGTTTGATTATGGTATACAGACACCTTAAGTTGGCTATAGTTCGTTTTTCCACGTCTCAATAAAATGAAAGAACCATAACCTTTTCTATGAATTAGTTTTGTAGTTTCATTATAAGTTTCTATTACAATTATTTGAATGATTGTTTGAGTTACATTTTAGTTAATAGTTTGTATGTATATAGACCACATTTATTAGTTGTATTTTCTCGAGTTTTTACGTTACATTAAGTGAATACTGATCGCACACGCTATTTCTTTACAGTAGGTGAACATTAAGTGAGTGGTAAGTGAACGTTAAGTTGATCGTGGTCCCTGAATAAATACACCGTGACACTATTTTGCTTTGATGATGTCACATGGAGCCTCGCAGCTGGAGTATCCCCCAGCATTCCCCGCGGCTGATTGGAGTCACTTGACGGACGATCAAAAGATGCTATAACTGACCAGTGATGTAATAGGACCGGTGCTTCCTCAGAGTTCAATAGGGCCTGCCCTTGTTCTCTAGGTGGCAAACTTTGACCTGGAACTCTGGCCGCGTTTAACTGGGGCACTTCTCCATCCACTATTCTTGGATCGGAAAACTAGGCACGCGCTTTCTAAACACAGGACTCTTAGCTTGGAAAACTGGGCATGCACTTTCTAAATACAGGAATTTTATCTTGGAAAACTAGGCATGCACTTTCTAGACACAGGAATTTTAGCTTGAAAAACCAGGCATGCATTTTATAAACCCAGGACTCTTAGATTGGAGAGCTAGGCGGGTGCTTTATAAACACAGTTCATCTAGCTTGGAGAATTAGGCGTGCACTTTCTAAACACAGTTCATCTAGCTTGGATAATTAGGCGTGCACTATCTTAGCACAATATATCACTGTGGAGAACTAAGCGTGCGATTTCTCAGCTCAGGAATATACCAGTAGATCTACATGATTAAGAAGTTAAGGTTTGAACCTCGGTCTAGAGCACTGGAGTTGGTTTTACAAATGTGATTTTTCATTACGCTTTTCTTAGAGCTTCTCCACGCAGTTTCCTCTAAACATCTCTTCTAAAACATCCTCATCCAATTAAGGCGTGAAAAACGATGATTTTTTTAAACACATAGATAAATGAAAATAAGTTTAAATACGCATTGGTGGATGGATGGACTAAGATGCCAACCTTGTGTGACCTGGTTTGCCAAAGACAAGAAGTTCGGGTATAGAATCCCGGTTCGGTGTTCTGAAAATGGTACCTAAATGGTTTATCATAGTCTCTCTTCTTGCAAATTCTGGTATATATCCTCCAATCTATATTTTCTTCATATCTGCCTTATTGGTGTAACCATGCAGATATGGACAGAAGAGATGGGAGGGGTAGGGAATAAAGGGTAGTAAGAAATGGAACAAGATAAGTTTAACGTGAGAATTATTTTGTCTTATTAATTTTTCGTGAAGTAATAATCACGTCTCCACCGCTCCTCGGTAGGTCTGGTTGAGTTCCTTTGGATGAGATAAGCAGCAAGTGACGATTTTTCAAACAAAACAACTCTTTCAGCCACGATGACCAGCAACTTCCAGTGAAGAATGTCTCCGTTTAGAAATAAAACCACGTCGTTTTTCTACCCCCTCACCTTCAAAATGTTTAGCTTTTGTTGTATGTCGTTATAGAACAGTTCCTTTGGCCAGACACGGAACGCGAATGGTCTAGGTTGACATGAGGGACGGGTAGCGGGGACGCGGCAGTAGGCCTAAAATCATTTGGCCTAAAGGCATTTGGCCTAAAAATGAAACCAAAAGTCATTTGGCCTAAAGTC
>CABEEJ010007923.1:17500-26858 GCA_901482245.1 Timema douglasi | reverse complement strand
CCCACGAACTACCACTGTACTACCATTAATTCAAGTGTCCTACACTCTAACCTACCTTATCTACCACTATAATAGGAGGAGAGGATATAAGGTGCCCCACGAACTACTACTGTACTACCATTAATTCAAGTGTCCTACACTCTAACCTACCTTATCTACCATTATAATTTCCTATATCTTTGGAACCTCTCGGTTAATATATTTAATACTTTTTGACTGTGAGACCTGATTTTAATTGTTCATTTAATAAAAATGTTATTTATTGATAATCTAAATCAGCGGTTCCTAACCTTTATTTGCTTGCCTACTCCTTGGCAACCCATTTCTATTAATTTTTAACATAATCTTTAGATGCTTTAGTAGTAGTTATATCCGGTTTATTTGTGGCAACTGAAAATATATGGACTACTAATGGGGTTAAAAACTGATGTTATAATTTGCTGAATACAGAGTGCATCGCTACATTCAAGAGGAAAAAACTACAAAGAAACCGACACATCTAATTTCTTTACTACTTTATAATTAACTATAAAAACTAATTTATGTTTGAAATTGAAATTATTTTCTCACAGTCGAATATAGAAGAAAACCTGCACTGCCACTCGCCATATCGTTGAATTACTTTCATAACCTTTGACTGATCTTTTGTCTTACACTACTGGCATATATCGCGTACCCCTCAAACGTCCTGACACGTACCCCTGGGGGTTTGCGTACCCCATGGTGGGAACCGCTGATCTAAATGATGGGATATAGAGGAATTGCATTCAATAACGTAAAACATTTATGTAAATAACTGGAAAGAAAATATAGTGTGTAATAACATTGTTGGTCACCAGCGGCAAACAAAGCCATGCTGTGTAGGTGAGTGCTTGACACCTTTCGGGCATTGATGCAGGAAATAATCCAGTTAAAACATTCAAAAGTTCATTAGAGGGTTTGATAATTTATCAGTTTTCCTCGTCTTGAATAGCACGAACTTTGTGCAGATTCAAACACTGGTCAACGTCCTTAATAAAATGGCAACAAGCACCAAATTCTGTAACATTCTTAGTTTGTTTATGACCACAAACATTTCTACCATTTAATATTAATCCCAACGAGCCTCTTGATGGTTCGCAAAACTTAGTTTGGCACCTTCTACTGGACAATGACTAAAGTTTTCTCTTTAAACATGTTTTAGTCTCAAAACCTGTCATTTACAATAATACTGTACTGATAAGGAAGATACAATTGAAGGTAGATGCACCCCCAATTGTAAGTTTCAAAAAAAATATTAGGAAGAACAAAACCTTAGGGCGCCTGTTCAAGATTTGAACCCCGACCTCCCCACCTCCTCACCCACAAGCTATGTAGACGAGGTTGATGTGGTCACATTATGAGTTATAAATGAACTTAACCTAGGGCAGCAGAAGCACGTGCATATCGGTAGAATATCTCGGGGCTAGAAATACTGCAGGGACTACAACTGTTTCCAGTCAGCCCCGGAGACTCTCCTTGTGGTAGCTCTGTAGTTCCTGCAGGAAGTACAAACCAAATATCCGGTAAGGGGAGCTCCCTCCACCCCCACCCTTATTAGGATTGAATAACTACGAGACGTGACTTGATAATAGCTCCTTGGTCTTCTATTGTTTCTCGACATGGACAGGGTGGTATAACCTCCCCTTCCCTACCTCCCTGTGTTCACACACTGGCGGGGGTTGATATAGTTGCTCTGGCACACTGAGCATACTGTGATGACTGGTAGTCTCCCTTGTGATGACTGGTAGTCTCCCCTGTGGTGACTGGTAGTCTCCCCTGTGATGACTGTTAGTCTCCCCTGTGATGACTGGTAGTCTCCCCTGTGATGACTGGTAGTCTCCCCTGTGAGGACTGGTAGTCTCCCCTGTGATGACTGGTAGTCTCCCCTGTGATGACTGGTAGTCTCCCCTGGGATAACTGGTAGTCTCCCTTGTGATGACTGGTAGTCTCCCCTGTGATGACTGGTAGTCTCCCCTGGGATAACTGGTAGTCTCCCTTGTGATGACTGGTAGTCTCTCCTGTGAGGACTGGTAGTCTCCCCTGTAATGACTGGTAGTCTCCCCTGGGATGATACCATAATACATTGCTGCCAGCTCTCCTGTTTAATGTTTCAATTTGTTGCTTTTTCCGAACCTAAGTCTTATTTTCATATTAGGCCCAAACCTTGGTAAAGTGATTGTCTAGGTATAAATGGCCCCCCCATGACCGGGACTTGTCCTCTGGCTTCACGTGGAGGTTGTAACAGCTAAATTACACGAGTTCTTGGATAGCTCTGCTATGCCTATCACTAGGGTTCAAATCTTTGTCCTGGTTTCTTTTTTATTGATTTAGTTAGATGTTGTGTTGAGATCGATCCTAGTTTAGAGGGAAAATGAAACTTGTATAGTCTGGATCGAGCTGTAATTGCCGTTCGGGTTATACGCTCACATTTTTACAAATATCTTTGGGAAGGTCAGTAGAAATACGTTTATAATAGACAAAGAGCATCAATATTATGAGGTGTTTTCTTACTAATTACTACTATGGAGGTGATTGTGGGTCAAATTGTTCATACGCAATACAAAATTATTAGTTTCAAGTAAGAACATAATATAGATCCCGATGCTACATCAATATTAAGTCATAAGTAGTCTCCCGCTTCAGTGGCCCAATGATCTAAGGCATCACTCTCATGTTAGGCTGGGAGATTGCGATGTGAATCCCGACGGGGTTTATTTGTGATGATTTTCAACTCTCCTTTCATGAAAATGCAGATGGACCACCTCTAAAATACTTCCTTCCTCATCCTTACCCTATTAGGGTAATGATCATAAATGTCTATAATCTGGACAGGTGGTAAGACATAGCCTATTGATAATAAAACAGTAGTTATCTGACTCTGGTAGACAACCATTGATTAATATATATATACACACACTTTACAACTTAAACCTCATTATAATGCAGCTTTGCGTGTATTCAACCTAACATTGTGTGAGGGCAACATCAACCTCAACTATGTTGGTGAATTATGGTGGACTATATTGGTTTTTATCTTAATTCATAAACTCGTATTTTATTGATTTACTTTCGTTTCTAATATTTAACCCCTAACTGTACGTTCTTCGTATAGCTCAATAACATTAACTTGGTTATTTTTTATCAGACCTGATGATAATCAAAACTTGTCGGTGAACGGTGTTAAGCAGAAAACATAAGGCTTCACAACAGGAGAAAAGGACTAGATTACAAAAGATAAGAAATAATTAATTATTAATCAAGGGCTCAAAGAGAAACATTTTAACATATTAAATTTTTTTTATTTAAATGTAGATTGCATTTTTTTTACTAAAAACTAATCAAATCTTCTAAGGAAATTACTTCTGTGTTTCAATTTTGTTATAATTTATTTATTCAAAACGATTAGCAGATGTATCAATATTATATATTAGTAGTGGCTGAATGAGAGTTCTGGGTCACTTTCTCCCATAAGAATAACATTGATCCTCCTCACTGAGGAGTTTGGTCACTTTCTCTCACATTGTTCGTCTTCACAGGGAAGGGGGGTAACTTTCTCTCACATTGTTCGTCTTCACAGGGTAAGGTGGGTCACTTTCTCTCACATTGTTCGTATTCACAGGGAAGGTGGGTCACTTTCTCTCACAATGTTCGTCTTCACAGGGAAGGGGGGTAACTTTCTCTCACATTGTTCGTATTCACAGGGAAGGTGGGTCACTTTCCCTCACATTGTTCGTATTCACAGGGAAGGGGGGTAACTTTCTCTCACATTGTTCGTATTCACAGGGTAAGGTGGGTCACTTTCTCTCACATTGTTCGTATTCACAGGGAAGGTGGGTCACTTTCTCTCACATTGTTCGTCTTCACAGGGAAGGGGGGTAACTTTCTCCCATAAGAATAACATTGATCAGTGGTGTATTAAGAAATATTATTTTGGGTGGTTGACATTAATTCTATCAAGTTTATTCTTGGGCTCTCCTTACTATTGAGGCGGGTAACTTTCACCCATGGGGACAGTATTAAGACTTCTTAAAGTGAGTCAGTGGCGGGTCGGGAAACATTATTTTGGGGGTTAACCATTTCTTTTTCTTGAGTCTTAGCATTGATCCTCCTCACTGAGGAGTTGGGTCACTTTCTCCCCCATTGATCCTTCCCATAGAGCCAGTGGGTCACTTTATTTCATAAGAATAGCACTGATCAGTGGCGGATAAAGAAAAAATATTTTTGAAGGGGAGTAGATGTGAGCTTATAAAATAGTTACACCATTAATTTGATAAAACTTTTATGAATCACTAACACTTTATTATAATATTACTACGTATTGAGTGTTACTCGTTTAGCCGTTTAGTAAAACATTCCCAGGAGGCACTGCGAGGAAACGAGTAAAGTTACCTCCCACCTATAACTAATTTTAACTAAACTATTTAATTTTAATAAAGCCGTGCTGTTTTACCTGTTGAAATCAGGCTATGATATTCACAAGCACTCGAGCCTTTTACGTAATAAAATCTTTATTACAAAGGTTAATACCCAAACTTCCCTTTTCAATATACTTACATACAAAATGTAAAGGGTGAACTTTTTTTTTTACGTCTCCATTGGTGAACACATTTGTCTTATTTTGTAGTGCCCGTATGCAAGAGTGTCGCATCCATTTTTTAAAATATTGCGTTTGTCATCTCCTGGAGAAAGTTGCAAGTTTATTCAAGGAGATACTCTACAATTGATGTTTCTCACTTCTTATCATATACATATTGGCGTAGTGTAAGATCCCCTGCTTCAAACATTTTTATAATGAGCATGTTTAGTTTTCTTTCTTTTTTTCTTTGTTTTTGACACACCTTAACCTAATTTGTTCTCCTCAAGACTCTCCTTTTGAATGGAGTAAAGCTTCGGTCAAAGTCCCACAAACTCTCGAATACGCTCTCCATTCATCTCATCCTTCATTTTACCAGGGAATTTTTTTTAATGTATGCACTGTTTAAAAAATGTGTTTCTGGATAGTCTGAAGTGTATAGTCTGTCCATATTATCAAACATATCCACATACACATTTTCTGTTTCCAGTTCGTAGCAGAGGGAGTCTGTGTCTGTGAATAAGAGCTTTGCATTTTGTCCATATTTCCTTTTAACATAATTATTATGAAAGTTATACATGATGACCTTGCTGATATCTAAGATTGTAAGGCCTGTATGGATAGAATTATTCAAAAGTAGGCTTATTTTTCTCATGTGAACCACAACTAACTCTTCAGTGAAGATTGTATAAGCAACAAATGCTGGTGAAGCAAGTCGCTTGTTCAGACTTTTTTCATTATTTAGTAAGTGAACATTTACACGATGTCTTTGATTCTCCATCGACTTTCCGAATACTACATTGTTCATGAGTTTGAAAAAGTCCTTTTCAAACCCATTTAATGCATTTTTTCGTCAGGATGTATTAAAATCAATATATGGCTTCAACCAAGTGCTTCTGATTGAAAGTTAGGACTCGGTGTATCTTTTGAAGCTTCATACCCAAGGAAATATACAGTTTTAAATTACGGTAGTGTACCACATCATTTTGTTTACTGTTTAGGTTGGGCACTAGCTTTTCTGTTTTTCCGCCGGTTGGAGAGTACAGCTTGAATTTTATATACTTAGAGAATGGAGATAACATCTCATGAGTGTAAGGATTTGTCCTACAGGTTACACACATTATAATTGAAAAGAACATAGATTGAAAAACATATAGATTTATTGATAGAAAAAACAATAGTTAATATAGCAATGGTTTACAATAATGTAGTTGAAACGCGTAAGGATTTTGATCCAATCAGTTGGCCTTGAGAAAAGAGACTGTGGCTACTAGGGCTGCGTAGTCGCCAGGCCACAGTTAGAAGTTTTTTTCTATAAATTAGAACAATTCAATAATTACTAATAGAAAAATATATGACAAGATATACATGTAACTTTAAACCAGGCTGTGCTTGATGGGCCCTTCAAAATATTATCCATTAAACACTTAGGATAATCAGCTGTTAATAACAGCAGTTGATGGCTAAGAAACAGGTGTCATCAAAAGTACTATGGCTGGTCATATTCCCCTTTGGTACTGCCAGGGCATTCAATAGTACATAAAATTCTAAAGGCAAGAGCTTTAAGAACAACACAAACAATAGAAATCGATCGAAAGGCAAAAGTGAAAGAGTATTCTTTTGCGCGGACCCCACTATGACTCTAGTGCAGTTCCCTGGGCTGCGCACCGAAACTAATACTGCACGTGAAGCGTGATTACTTGACCATCCCAAAGCACTGATTTATATCAACTAAATTGCAATAAGGTAAACAGAACAGACAACCTGGGGGTAGCCATCCATAAACTGAACTGATGCTCACGCCGTATAAGGCGTCATGACAAATTCTGATTCAAAAATATATTAAAGGAACTAGTGGAATATTATAAGTCCCAAATTAAGACATTATAACTTTTCTACGCCGGTGGCTCATAATGTAAAGACAGAAAGGTATATATATATAGTATATATATCTCAACAGAGTCTACAGTACTGAATTATAATATTTGAAAAACAAGCAATAAATGGACTCGTCCCGCATTCTAAAGAACACAATATTTAATCAATAAAATAAAACTTTGAGTTAGCTAGTCAACAAGACTTGAAGTTGATTAACGGTCAACTAGACCTACTATCAATTCGAAAAAAAATCGTCTCCAACATTATAAAAAAAACTAGAAGGGTGAAAACAGATATAACTCATCTTTATAACAAAAAATATTCTAAGTCATAAGGACTCGTAGATTACTGTAGAATACTTAATACATCGAAGTCTATGGCTCCATCCATAGCTGCGGTGAATCCCACGGACTAGACTTCATAGGCGGTGTTTTGAAAATCGTCATACTGTCTTAGGTGGCGGTGAATCCAACATCTCAATCTTCATGGTCAACGTGACGAAGCTGGATTCCTTCCTTCAATGCAGAGATACAGTAAACTGGCTATATTGTGTGCTGGGACGCGGCCCCTTATATAATTCCCAACCTGATACGAATGGAAGAAAGCAGAGAGGATGATAAACACAAGAACATAGAAAGGAGAACTACGGACTAAGGCGGGCAGAAAGTAGAGAATTAACAAGAAAAATTCACTCACGGAGGAGAGGTAGGAAGAAGCTTCCTTGGTTTACCACCAGGGTCGTTGATGAGGAGGATGCCTTTGCGTCTATACTCATACGCATTTCTTTTCTTAAACAGATCTAGTTATGATAGCACGGGGTGCGGCCATCATTGAATAGTTTTATCGAGCTTCACATGTGGGAGAATTGAATCAGCAGACATCCTGAAGATGTGAGTACTCACCAAGGCATATTATATGGAAATATATCTGTTTTAATTATGTTATTCAGGATCCATTATTATTTTAATAATAATTGGTGATATAGATGTAGTTTACTATTTTTTCATGTTAACCGCATGGCAAGCGTAAGTAAATACATTTGGCATTATCCAATTAGAAAAGCAGTGCGTCAAAGTATTTTATTCATAACTATGTTAATATTAATTCTCTTCTTTGATATCTACTCCCGTATTTAACAAAAGCCAGTATTTTTGACCAACCACGTGTTTGAATGTTTGAAGGTAGGGAGAAACGTAAATTTATTAGACTGCATCTTCAGAGTATTATCAATTAAATACGTGAATATAGTTTATTTCTTGCATAAATAAATGAATTATAGAATTTTTTAATTGTAGATGTCCAATCTAACTGATTGACATGCTACAGGAGTAACTATGATTTTTTCAGGAGCAGGAGGATAGTCACTGTGCTTGTCATGAATTTCTTCCGGGTACTCTAGATCTACTTCTAATATATAACCCACAGTGCTATCATCAACAACTGAGATTATATTGAGCTCTGCTATTTCAGTCTTGTTCAACCACCTAAAATTACTCTGAGGAAGGCAATCAGACCTAACAGTCCCGTATAGGTTATTACAATCCCAGTATGTGATGTACTTTACCTCATTTTCAGGGATAAAATCCATCATATCGGGGTTGTTTGCTTCAGAATGTATATTAGAAATCATAGACACCCCACCACGTATCCCTTTTTAATGAATAAATGTATTTCAATGTCAGTTAGTAGCTCCAACTCAACCTTGGTCATCTTTAAAAATGCCGCCCATGCTAGTCCAGGGCTTGTACAAAAATGTAGACAGTCTAATTTATAGTACTCAAAACACAAAGAGCGAAATTATTCGAAGACGTCTGCTAAAAGTAGAACATCAGTTTAAAAATATAAATTTTGATAATATTCCATAGTATTCATTTCAAAGTTTTCCTACACAGTTTTATCATGAGCGTAGTCACTTTCTGAAATATTTTCTTGGTGCATCTGATTATAGAATGCTGATTTTGGTGGTAATTGAATATCTTTCAGTTTACTGCTGCAATCCTTGTAGTCATAGGGGAACCCACCTTTTCGTAGCAGTAGATCTACTTTATCGAGAGGAATATTTTCATGGAGTATTTTAAATTGAGTTTTCCCAACATGCAACAAATTTTCAACCAATTTTTCAAAAGATGTGCTTAAAACCTGGAACGAGTCAATAAATTGTAAATAGTCAAGACTGAATGAGATATACTTCTCCATATCGCTTGGAATACATTATATTCTTATGTCTGTAAACTTCCCATTTTTCTGCATGATAGACTAGACGGCAGGACATCCATACTAACTTTAAAAAAAAGTTGCAATATGTTTACTTCTTTTGCATACCAAATTTGTGTAAGACGCCGTAAGATGGCGGGCATATTGGAACTAACTATAAATATTGTTAAGGGATATATATATATAAAAATGTGAGTGACCGCCATTAGGCGGTTAGAGCTTAGTAATGAATATTGTTACCTGTAACTTTATTCTGTTTATATAATATCATCCCTATGGGAAATAATTTTGGCTCCACCTTGAGATAGTTTTTGATCCAGTCTCCACGGGTTACAACTGACTTTAACATAGCGCTTAGAATTAAATTTATACCCCACTCAGTTAAATACTTCCCTTGTTACCTCTATGCCTAAATTTCCCACGGCGGTTGGAAGGGAGAGTAGCAGTACTTATCTTACATACCTCACCTACCGTACCTATCACATGTCCTACCTACCATAACTTTCTCAAATACCATAATTACCTTACATAGATTGCCCCCCCCCCCACACACACACAATAAACCCGCTGTCCAACATATTCCAAACATATTCAAAAGATAATATTAAACCATACAAACATAGATTTTGTTTTATTATGTTAATATATTTCCAACATAAATAAAGTGGGGAG
>CABEEJ010007923.1:0-7500 GCA_901482245.1 Timema douglasi | reverse complement strand
GGTAGGAGTTAGGGTAGGAGTCAGGGTAGGAGTCAGGGTAGTGTAGTAATAAGTCCTCAAATTGTATCAACATAAACCTGAGATTATCTGGGGCTTAGGGTAACCTCAATAAATATATATATATATATAAAAGCATCAAGACTATAATAAACAAAAAAAATCTTTGGGGTGTCCTCTGGGGGATTATAAATCTGCGAGGGACTATTTTTTTCCAGACTGTACTCTGAAATGATCTCCTTCCCCCCTCTATACCCACCTGCTAGGCGCTGCGAATATCCACGGCTCCTCCTGGGTGCTGTCCGGAAAGCTAACCAGAAGGTTCTTCGCCGAAAATATATAAACCAGGGAAAAGAGATTTTGGCTCAATGAGTCCTATGCCGTGAAAAAAATGTATACATAAAAAATACCTTTCATAACAAAATATTTCCGGGGAATAGTATTTTATAGGTTACGACCTATATCTTTATTATAGAAAAAAAAACCTGACCTGCCTACCAAACGTCATGGTTAAGTTATAATGCTACCACTTATAAATTATTATATATATATGGTTTTGACGTGTCTTATCTTGTTTTATTTAAAAAAAGTTCTCCACACTGTGACGTCACATTATCTAGGACAGCTGGTGTCAATAGGAATTTACTTCGTTTCTTCCCTAAGAAAGTCAATTCTAGGGTTAAAATAGGGATGTGAAGTTGTAACTTATCTGTAATGAGTTTGAACTAACATAATTTTGTAGTTTGGTATATTAACCAGGTACTCACGCGCTTTCAAGACGTTCAACACGCCTTATTATGCTATGTGTTTTAGTACTGAATTAATAAATATTTACATATGTGTTGGACGTTTAGTAGATCTGATAATTTTTATAACATAAGACTAATTGTAGTAATGAAATTATGCAGTACAATCATTCTCGACACGAAAATAGTTTAAAATTTAATTTCATTTAAATTATGTGTCTACAAGTTAGAGATAAATCAAATGACAAGTCATAATAATGTCATACCGTGTATGTGATAACGCGGACTAAACTCCAAGCTCATTTAGTCAGGTTAGATAGGGAGAGAAAGGTACAATTTATAGGAAATACACCAACATTTATATGAAAGGAGTGTGGTGAGACATTTAAGAAAAAAAATTCTCAATCCTAGTTAGTATTCGAACCCTTGACTTCAAGTGAACGGTAAACCAGAATAAATGAGCTAACAATTAGACCAGGTGCTACTGGTAGAAATGTAGATAGAAGCAGATGGTTACTAAGCTACGTTCTAAAAAAAACTCGAGGTTATTTCCAAATAAATAAATATATCCACCACAAATTATCATTTAATTTAATATAGTTTTTTGTTAACTATTTATTTAAATGGCTTACCGTAACTGAAATATATTATTACAAATGTTTAATTTGGAGCCACGCCTTTAGTTAAATAATTTCAAATCTTCCAATAATTGCAAGGAATATTTGCAAAGAAAGTTTTATTTTAAAAACTAATTAGTAGGGTTTCAACATTATTTTTAACTTGAAGTATTTAAACGCAAAAGAATGTCTCCAATTAAAAATATATATATATATATATATAAATAGTATCATAGGAGTGTTTTACATGATTAATAGCACTGTATTACTGATTTCAGAGAAAAAATCATTTATATGTAGTATTCATATGCCTATTATAGTATTGCAGTATTATTGTAGCAGGGGTGTAAAAAGGGCATGTCTCATATATTACTCACAATACTATTCTCATTGTACAAGGGACAGAGTAAGGGTCGACTATGGTTCTTTTCATTTTACCTTTGAATGCTTCTAGATTGAATCACAACACTGGAATAGGTAGGTATGGACACATGTCCATACACAATTAACTTTTCCATACTTAATTATGCCGGATGAGCTTGTACTCAGAATTGTGTGTGCACTATTATAAAATACTCGAAACCATACATCCTACGCAAGCAATGAGCTATTCTTTCCATCCGTGCTTTGAGAATATGAAGGGACTATTGTTAAAACAACAATATTTTTAAAAAAGGCGTGCTATCGAATATATTACAGTCTTAAAGGAAACTTTGAACCAATCGTACGTCCATATTCTTTAAATATAAATAAAGTTTACAATTCCCATTTTTAATTGTTTCGTAAGAAAAGTAAACCATTTTTGAATTTGGTAATGTTAGAGAACCTTATTCTCTTTGGCGCGTGTGCTTTTATTTCGACTTTACAAGCACCGCCATATTTACATCTATAGGGTCGGATTAAGGAGGGTGGAGGTGGAAAACAGAGGAGTTGAGCCAGCATCTGCGGGGATGATAGATAGAAAACCATTTAGGAACAAGACTCAATAAAAATAGCCCGGGAGGGAGAGATTGTTTCGAGAATATCCTGTCCACAGTTATGGCCAGTCTAGTCAGTTTCACGTCAGAGTGTTTCAAGAATATCCTGTCCACAGATGGAACATAGCATAGCAATTCTAGTCAATATAAATGTCGGTACCAGAGTATTCCAGAGGGAACAGGCCAATATTTAGTGTCAAGTCAGTTTTATATTCTTACTAGCCTGTGTACTCGTTCTTCGAATATAGAATATTTACAATAGCTTTGTTATTTTCAGTATATTACATAAACCACAAGGAATAGTAACCAGATATCAGATTAAGTACATATATATATATATATATATGTTAATTCCATATTGCTTTAGAATGTGATACAAAACGAGAATTTAGGCTGACTGAAACACATTGTCAAAATAGAGATATAATGTGAACATGAAACATAAAAGCTGACATTTGTTTGAATATTAATTTCTCCATACACAATAATTTGAACTCTTGCCCACTGGTTCTAATAAAATAGAAAGAAGGGTGTACAGCCTAGATAGTTGGTTGTTAAAGAGGTAAAACAAATTAAAGGTACAAAGTAGACTTTCAAGGTTAAACAATCTAGAAAAGGAATCATAACACTTGTATTTTAACCGTTTCTGGCCTAATTATATCCACTCATTTGAATCCTTCAAGTTACATTTTTTTTTAAGTTTTCTAGATATCATTATCTTAAGTTGTATATGTCCTCTATACACCGGATATCCACAAGCATGATAGTGAAGCTACGAATGAAATAAAGGAATTAAAAGAAGAAAAATAACATAAAAACTAATCTATTTCTTTAGAAGGTAGAAGAAAATGAAAACTAATCTACTTCTTTAGAAAGTAGAAGAAAATTGTTTACGATGGACAGGATGCAGTCTGATATTATCACCAGCTTTCACGAGCCTTTCCGCAAGCATGGCAGCATGGCGGCTCGGCGGATGTCTTGGCCGTTGTAAGCACGAGATGGAATAGAACTTTAGTATCGCCAGTCGACGCCTCAACCCTAAGGCGCTGATTCCCTAGCGGTTCTTCTGGGAAACAGTCTCTCATCTACACCCCTCTCACCCCCTTAACCGTCCGTCAATCCCACCGTTTGGTTCGTTCCCGAGTTAGATAAAGAGTATAAAACATGGAGCCTGTATGCCACATAACTACACTTCTTTGTAAAATCTCGTCGAAGGAAGAACTTATGAACTAATTTCCAGCACCACTAATACTGGTGGTCACAATGGATAAGGAGTCAGACTCACCGTTGAGTCTCAAAAGAAGCCTCGCCAGATCCGGTTAAGTATCACCTTATATCTGCAACTTTGAATACTACGTCCTTCCGACACTAGCTGAAGCTATGATCTATAATTATGTTGTATGTCCTCCAGACATGTCTTATTTAGCCAAAGTAACTAATTGGTTAATAACTACCGTCAGGTAGTCTGGCTATATTTTTCTTATGTTCATTTGACATAACTTAAATACAGGATATAAGGATTATATAAGGAGGACCAGGTGGTCAAGTTTTTCTAATCCATGTATTCATTTAAATATTCTGAGTGTTTATGGCACAGTAATGTTTCGTAACGCCCTGAATGGCATGTTCACATGTTCCTTATTTGTATGGCTAGAAGCAGTTTGTTTACGTCTTTTGTCTAGGACCTAGTTAGGTCAGTGTCACACTACAACCTTTTTGGAACCTTTTCTGTGTTGCTATTTAGGGTGCGCAAAGTGCGGAACACGGCTAGTTTCATATAGTGGCTCGCATGGATAGTATTTCCTGTCGTCCCTTGTTGGCGCCTCGTTTGGCCTATATATTTATAGTTAGATTGAACTAGCATTGTTGTATGCCCCAGAGTATTGGTAATTGTTTATATGTACTATTGAATGCTCCGGCAGTACCCACCGGGAAAAGACTGGCCATAGTACTACATGCCTGACTGTTAACCATATGTATGTATATAATAGATCGTCCATTTAAAGTATCTATGGGACTATTATTTAATTTAACTCAAGCTAGTTTTACACTTTTTAGCCTAGCAACTCTAAAACTATATCATTTACAGTAGTGTTATTTATTAGTGATTCTTTCACTACGTTTTCTGTTTAGACACTTCTTGCTGTAGTCTGGCCAAGTCCGACTACCTTTGTGCTATTTCTACTTAACTCCACATTTAACCGTTACTGTGTTGTTTCAGACATTTATTCTCCCGAGCTACGACAACGTCCTATGTATTTCTGTTAACTAAGTATTATTCTATGTTTCAACAATATGATCCCTCTTATTTCCTTATTATGTATTTATCTTGTACTAGTAATCGTTATCTCCTCTACACATTAGAGTGAAGGGGAAGTTAGTAATCGTTACCTCCTCTATATATTAGAGTGAAGGGGAAGTTAGTAATCGTTACCTCCTCTATATATCAGAGTGAAGGGGAAGTTAGTAATCGTTACCTCCTCTACATATTAGAGTGAAGGGGAAGTTACTAATCGTTACCTCCTCTACATATCAGAGTGAAGGGGAAGTTAGTAATCGTTACCTCCTCTACATATTAGAGTGAAGGGGAAGTTAGTAATCGTTACCTCCTCTACATATTAGAGTGAAGGGGAAGTTAGTAATCGTTACCTCCTCTATATATTAGAGTGAAGGGGAAGTTAGTAATCGTTACCTTCTCTACATATTAGAGTGAAGGGGAAGTTAGTAATCATTACCTCCTCTATATATTAGAGTGAAGGGGAAGTTAGTAATCGTTACCTTCTCTACATATTAGAGTGAAGGGGAAGTTAGTAATTGTTACCTCCTCTACATATTAGAGTGAAGGGGAAGTTAGTAATAGTTACCTCCTCTATATATTAGAGTGAAGGGGAAGTTAGTAATCGTTACCTTCTCTACATATTAGAGTGAAGGGGAAGTTAGTAATCGTTACCTCCTCTATATATTAGAGTGAAGGGGAAGTTAGTAATCGTTACCTTCTCTACATATTAGAGTGAAGGGGAAGTTAGTAATCGTTACCTCCTCTATATATTAGAGTGAATGGGAAGTTAGTAATCGTTACCTCCTCTATATATTAGAGTGAAGGGGAAGTTAGTAATAGTTACCTCCTCTATATATTAGAGTGAAGGGGAAGCTAGTAATCGTTACCTCCTCTACATATTAGAGTGAAGGGGAAGTTAGTAATAGTTACTTCCTCTACATATTAGAGTGAAGGGGAAGTTAGTAATAGTTACCTCCTCTACACATTAGAGTGAAGGGGAAGTTAGTAATAGTTACCTCCTCTACACATTAGAGTGAAGGGGAAGTTAGTAATCCTTACCTTCTCTATATATTAGAGTGAAGGGGAAGTTAGTAATCGTTACCTCCTCTATATATTAGAGTGAAGGGGAAGTTAGTAATCGTTACCTCCTCTACATATTAGAGTGAAGGGGAAGAAACGATTCATTAAACGCATCCGTGCGCGTCAATATCTATCTAAATTACAAATTTTATGTTTATTGAATGTTTAGAGTTATCAGGATAACTCGTGTGAATAAACTAATATCCAAACTAAATCAAATTAGTTTTTTCTAAATTCAGCTGCACCCTTTAGATAATTTATTCTTTTACAATATTAAGATAACCATAACAATCATAAACCAAAAATATCTGGCAATACATTTTAAAAACAATCTTCGAGACCAAACATTAATTAGACCATAAACCGAATGCACTAACGAACGCAGCATTTGTGAGAGGGATCATAAGATACGAGAAAATAAATTATATATATTGTTAAAACACATATTTGGAAAAAGAGCATCACAGTTAAACAGAGAGCATAAATGAAATAATAGGCTATTATAGAAACATATTGATCCCTGAATTTACCTGCACAGTTTTAATTTTCTACTACAAAAATAAAAAGTTGATTTTACTGGTTTGGGAATTTTCTAGCACCGTATTTCTTGGATCCAATTTTCAAATTTAAGACTTTAGTTATATTTTATTATTATTATTTGTAGTGGTTTTTGTACCTACACTATTAAAATATTACAATTTTATACAACACCTAGATGCTTTTTTTTTATTACAAATCTCTTATTTATAGGCCTACAGGAGGGGTTTTATTCTATTATATTATGATTATTTTTTTTGCTAATGACCGGGAGATCGGGGTTTGAATCTTGGTCAGGTGTGCTGGAGATGGTTTTTTCTTAATGGTTTTCCAATCTCCCTCCACACAAATACTAGTAATCTTCCTCTATAATATAATATTCATTATCTGTAGCACATTAGCGTAATTATTATTTAAGTGTATAGCCCAAACGGGTTGTAAGGTGTGCTATAAACAAATAACGTCATAGCCCATATCATTATAGTCTTTAATTTAAAAAGCATGATCATTGAGGAGTTGTAGCAGTTTCTTTAGTGACATTTCATCTTCTGTGTCAAAAGTCCCACATCCAGTAGTTAACCAGCAGTTCTGAATAGGGGCCACAGGATCTTTGGTACCTATCTAAGTACTTAGGAGCTCAGGTACTTATTGAAGTACTTGACACATTAATGAGTTGTTCTGGAAGGGTAATTCTATATATATATTTCTATGCTAGACCTACACAACATTAATGTGTTTTATATATGTGTTTTCTATATTTAACGTTTTACCAAAATATGGTCTCGAATTAAACTTATGACGTGAGTTGTTGTAGACTTGGCTTGCAACATTTGTTGATACCATTAAATAATAACATAATTTACAATAACATCAGGAAAATCCATTTCGGTGATCTAATGGGCCAAGAAGTTGTTACTTTCGCAATTGTCTCGACTGGCTTTGACGAAAAGATCGGAATTCAAATCCTGGACGGATTTACTGAAGGTGGAGGAACTTCCAGAATGGTTTACCCTTCCTACATACAAGTGCAGATACATTTCGTCTAAATTTTGCCTTATTCAGTACCACCACATTGGCGTAATTAATACATATCCGTACAGCCTTAACGGATAGTAGGACGTGGTGCTGCAATAAACAATATCGGACAGGAAATTTGAACAGTGCTGTAGACTGAGTTGTAACAATTTAACTGGTGGTGGGATGTTGGATGGTGTATTTGATAGCTCGGAGGTGTTTCGCTGCCTTCCCCGACCAGTGTGTGATGTCGG